>JAQIWG010004371.1:0-16140 GCA_034695025.1 Chamaedrilus cognettii | reverse complement strand
CAAAAAAGTCGGATTTAAATCAAAAAAATCGAATTTTTTGATTTTTATTAAAAAAATCATGATTTTTTTACACCCTGATTTCTATAGTGACGATAGGTTTGTCATGGGGTTCAGCTATTAGCATAAATGCTGTATGGTTTTACTCAAAGAGGAAATCTGTTGCCTTTTTATGACATTTCTATATTTCTTCGCTTATTGTACGTATTTTTTCTTCTATGCATGCTGTTGTATTGATAGAATGTTTGTAAATAAATAACAACAACAACAACAAGCTCATAATCGCATTATTAAGTGAGATTAATAAAGTTAATGAACTAGTCAAGTCATCAAGAATACAACACCTTGTAAAGAGGTGGCAACTCACAGAGCCAGCGAAGAGGGCGCAGACGCTGATCACAAACATGATGTTGAAGACTGCCGACCCAACGACTGCTCCTAGACCAATGTCATTCTGAGCAGCACATGCAAACCACCTCTGAAAGCCGCAGAATTGTCACATCCACTGACTACCTATACATACGACGATATAGAAGATGCGTTCATCATGAGACAAATGAAAATATAATGATGACAAATACGCATGTCCCAGACACGACATTAAACTGTGCCCGACAGCCCTGCCCTTGCTGCTACCATAGGGCAGGACAAAGCGCTGTGGCCCAGGGGTCTAGGTCGCGGTCTCGGATTACGAGTGTGCAGTTGCCAATTCGAGGTCCGTTCGTGGCACAGATTTTAGAGTCACTTCTGGCAAGGGTGGTTTAAAGTTAAATTCGTCGGCACGTGAGAGTGTGTGTCCGCGGCAGCAGACGTCCAACCTGTGCTAGCATGAAAAATTAACAAAATAACTGAAAATCATGACAAAGAAGATGAAGCAAATAGTGTAGGAACAAAGACAATTACAGTCCAAAGAACCGTCCCTCCTTCCTAATTCGCCCCTTACGACTTGCTCGGTTAACTCTGGACTGCAGATAATTCTTATTTTACCCCAGTCTGCAGGGGTTCGAAGAGATGAACTCCATACCTTGGCTATAAAGACGCCGATGACAGCGGTCGCCAGTTCCGGCGCAGAGCTGCCCGCGGCCATAAACGTCGCGCCCGCCACGTCTTCCTGCAGCTTGAGCACTGCGCCACAATACGAGCCACTTACTACAACATCGGCTACAACTAGGGACACAATGAATACTGCTAACTACAACTATGGCAACAACTAGGGCTATACTTAACAAACAGCCACTACTACAACAAGGACTGCAAATAGGGCCACAACAACAGCTACAGCTAGCTTTAAAACAACGGCTGCAAATTGCGCTACAACAACATGCAGAGCCATCAATCATTGTCTATGTTAAGAGCCACTAATTATTGCTGACGTTTAGAGACACAAATCATTGCTGACGTTTAGAGCCACAAATCATTGCTGACGTTTAGAGCCACAAATCATTGCTGACGTTTAGAGCCACAATTCATTGCTGACGTTTAGAGCTACAAATCATTGCTGACGTTTAGAGCCATTTCTACTACAAACCACGTTAGCAAGCAGCATTTTGCTGACTACCATAGAACAATGAACAGAACTTAGACAACTACAGCTGCCGCCTCTCAAATCAATACCGAACCATTAACTGCACTGCCGAAGCACTACCGTTAAGCCTACAGAGTATTGTGGTGATGTTCAATATCTGAGATGGCCTGTGGCAATGTGGTAATGGAATTGAAGGTGGGTGGGTAGAGCCTTGAACTTCCCGTTGAACATCTCTCTCAATAAAAAGAATGTAGTAGAATTCAATTATAACTATTTAAATGAGTTAATTCATCATCACTGAAAAGAAGGAGAGGCTGTAAGCGTCTCTCCCACAGAAATCTAAAGCCTAGAAGGCGCATGCAGTAGCTGCATAATTCTGAAAAAAGAAGAATCTTTGTACCAAAAATGGAAGTTGATTTGAATTATGGGTAATCGTTGTTAATTATTGTGATTGTATACGAAAGGACCCTGTCGATCAATTGTTGACGGTTGGTAATTGGTTTGGCCCGCGGGCCAAGCCCCGCCCCCGTTATCTCCATACGTGCCTCGATATACAGCATGTAGTGACCCCCCTTGGTCTCTCCCCATTGTGCATACATCATTGTGCAGTTCATTATAGAAACGAGCGAATGCATAGGACTTGTTCCTTTGCTGAAGAGCAATAACACATATCCACATAAACAAGAACCGGAAAGCTCTGTAAAACATGAAATTTTCCGTCTCCCATGGCCCATTCTCAAAGACATTCTGCCACCGCTACTATACTGGTACATTACATTACGACACATCGATCTTACATAACACAACCAGCTAATTGTATCTGAAATCGATTCCTCGTGGCTCCCAACGCGTTTGGATATAACTCCTTTAAGTGCAACAAAGGATCATTAACCCCTAGTAGCATATTTTCGTTAAAATGCACTTTGCGACTAGTGACATTGTGACTTTGCGGCTTTGCGACTGCGACTTCGCGACTTTTTTTAGCAAAGCATCCACTCAAGCCTCCTCCTCGACATGCAGCGAGCCTCGACGAGTCTGGCATGGCGCTATTTTGAAGCCTGTTTCATCTTTTTTTTCTCTATAATGCAGGACAGATTAATACCAATTATTAATTAGAAAAACTAGCGTCCATAAACCAGGCTGCATCCACATACGATCAACAAGCTGGGGTAGTCATTTCATCCGCTTCAAGTTCAACTTTACTGCACTCCCCCCTAATGAATGACTATTTGCAGAGCTGATGAAATTAAGCACCTTTGCCATTGCATTCATTTTGATGTCTTTTCAACGTCCCGCAAAAAAAGTCAAAATGGACCCTAAATTCGCTGTTCATTATAAACTTTCAAATTGTTTCGTTTTGATCTGTTTTTGTCTCTTACAGTTTAGAGATAGGGTGTAGCACTAAGACTATATGCAGTCCGATTCTGTGCTAGGGAGCCCGCACCGAACCGATCACCCTTCTTCTGTCGCCTTTTACAACTCGCCCTGGGAGCTCTGGGCTGCGAGCCAATTCTTTGTTCCCCGGCCTGCAGGGGGTATAAACAACGCTCAAGAAGCCTTCCTTCCATAAGGCAGTGGTCAGTAATTTCGAAGCTCTACCGCAGTCTACCGGAAATTGCTGCCCGCTCCTCAGACATAATTCATCAAATGAAGAGAGACAATTTCCTTTTTAAAAAAAGAGTCGCAAATAAATTAAGCACTGTGTCTACAGAGAACTGATTGCTAACGATGGGAAAGTAATTAAGACATTTTTTCTTAAAATCGCAAAGTACCGAATTTTGGAGGAACTTGTGAGGATAAACGATGAATAGCAAATTTCCTTTTTAAAATAAAAAGAGTCGCAAATAAACTAATCGTTGTGTCTACAGAGGACTGAATGCTAACGATGGGAAAGTAATTAAGACGTTTTTTCCCTGAAATCGCAAAGCACCAAATTTCAGAAGAACTTGTGAGATAAAGGAAGAATAACAAATTCGCCAAAGGCATTCCCCAACGGACTAAAAATTCGCCCACTGCCAACACAAATTCTTTTGTGGCGATTTCAGCGACTGGCAGATCAAGCCCTGATTAAGGTCTGGCGGGCGTTCAAGCTACTACAACAACAACCTTCAATAAGTCAATCACGCCGTTCCCTGCGTTGATTCCAACGGTTCGCCCAAAATACTGAAATTATTTATCACGTCGTCATTCAAACGGCCGTCATCAGTCAAATTACAGCGCCGCGTCGGTCGAAGAGGAAATTCGATTTTCCGCCGGGAAAATCTGCCACCCGGATTAACCCGACAATGGTCCGCAGCACGGCGCTCACGACCGCCCACCTACGCCTTCCTCACCGCGAGTATACGTGCAGATTTATCAGATTTTCATCATTCAAATAACATAAACTGGGTAATTAATTTTCCACTGCGTAAACTGTGGCGACATTAGTTAGGCTGATGTCGCCACAGACTTACGGACGATTAAAACAAGATCTGGTAAAATATCGACGCCTTGCGCTCGCAGGCCAAAGCTACTATCTAACGCACTGACAAAGCGTTGTGGCTGAGTGGTCTAAGTCGCGGACTTCGGGTTGCGAGTGCGTCAGAGAGTCGGTTCGAACCCCGGCCGCCGCGGAAAAATATTTTGAGTCACTTCGTGCACCCTTCGCAAAGGTGCTTAATTTCGTCAGCCCTGCAAATAATCATCCATTAGGGCGGCATGCAGTAGAGAAGTTGGAAGTTGAAGTTGAAGATACGTGTAGCTAGGTAGACAAATTTTTTCACAACATATGTTTCGCAGATCATCAGATAAATAGGATGATTACAATTTAAATCTCCATTCAAATAAGGGGCAACTAGCGTCCCTTACGCTCTCCATAAGGGACACGGGACAAATGATCTCAAATAACCCCCTTTACGCCCTTTACCCAAGCGTCCCCTAAAATAAGGGACGTCTGCAACTCTAACGGTGAGCTACAAAACTGGATCTTCTAGTGAGCGACGAGTCACGCTTAGCATTGCCCCGACATGCAATAAAAATTGTATCGCTTACTGGCAATAATCTGCCCATAAAATTCTATTCTAGGAAATACTAGGCGAAAAGCAACCCCCCCCCAAAAAACACGGTTCAGCAAGTAAAAAACACAGCCAAAAAACAGGGCACGTACTGTAGGAATCGCTTATTTGGGGGGATCACATTTAGTCCTAAAGACAATTGAAGAAAGGATACGTACGAAAAACTTTCTTGCGTAGGACTGTATTAACCTACATCAAGCATAAAATATTTATTTTATTATTAACAAAGGCTTGACAGAGAAGGATTGAAAGCTAGAAAATTAAGACGTAAGGATGCGACGGATAGGATAAAGTGGAGGGCAGGTGTCTATGGCTGCAAATGGCCTACCCTCGCATAATGCAGGGAATGCGGCCACAAAACGCGAGTGTGTGTGTGCGTGCATTAACAAATCAGGAGCAAAGTTCTGGCAAAATTTAGATAAGAAATTAACAAAAGCCAACGAGAGTCAACCATTGCGGATGTGTTATCTAATAATATACCAACCTCGGCTGATGTCCTTTGGACGCCGAAACGGGAGTTAAACCAAATATTATTATCATTAATGATATGAATCTCCCATGAATTCAAGACCAGCGCAGCCGGGGCACAATCAAGGGGGGTCACTACATTCTGTATATTGAGGCACGTATGGAGATAAGGGGGGCGGGGCTTGACCCGCGGGCCAAACCAATTACCAACCGTCAACAATTGATCAACAGGATCATGACCCTTTCATATCCAATCACAATAATTAACTACGATTAAATCAACTTCCGTTTTTGGTAAAAAAGATCCTTCCTTTTGCAGAATTGTGCAGCTAATGCACGCGCGTTCTAGGCTAGGCTGTGGGCACAATCTGTTGGTTTTACATTTACTATAGAGACACAGATATCTGCCGTGCTGAAAAATGTCACTAATTCTTGAGTGAGTTACGGGAAACTTTTCCCCAATCTCATTTGACGTCATTTTGTTGAAAGATTTTTGTCAACTTCAAAAAATATTTGCTTTTTTGTCTCCTGTTACTTTGTAGGGAAACTTTGACAAGTTTAACCTCCATCAGAGTTGAATCTCTATCCATATTATTCCCTAAGTTTTGACTTTTGTGTTTAGAATGTTTAATTGATAATTGGACTAGCTTACTTAGTGGGCTATTTCTGGACTATATAGCTTATTTATTTTTCCTAGTTTTAATTTTGTGTACTCACGTTTCAGTTGTAAATTCAGAACATCCGCTACTTTTCTTCCAATAAATTTATCTTGCCTTAATTGGTGTATTATAGAGTTAGACTAAGGCGTACGCCTTTTTGTAGAGTTTCTACTTTAGCTTGACCTTGTTACTTCATTTTGTGAATTGATTCTTGTAATGACATTTGTGATGTAGTAATAAATGCGGGGAAAAAAAAAACCTCATCTAACTCTCAGAAACGTTTTGCGGCCAAAAGGTATGGTTTGGTGAACTACACCAGCCTGGGCTCATTAGTGTAAAAAAAACTGAATTCCACTAGAAGTATTTGAAGGCCTTCGATCGCGCTGTAAGCCTGCAATGCGACTCCAGATGTCACACTCATCCGGTGTTCTCACTAGACATCGACAATTTTGCTCCCTAGACGCGACACACTCAACCGAAATTTCTCCATGCTCCATAAACACGCATATCTCACGCAATCGTCAATTTCTGTCCTCCACAAATTTTAACATTAATTGTTGAAACATTGATTGTCAAAAAAATAGTTGATTGAAAAAATGATGCGAAATGAGAACTGAAACACAAAACTCTAAGTTTCATATTTTTGGATATTTCAATTGGAAGTCCTCATTTATCATCTTTTTTACAGTCCTAATTCATTTCTAAAACTTCATGCCCAATTGCTTCATAAAATTGCTTCACAACGATCTCAAATGTCCCAAAATCGCTTCATTTTGTTCCACAAAGACCTCAATTGCTCGATAATTGCTCCATTTTGCCACTGCTCCACTACTGCTCCATCATGACTCCCAATTTCTCCACAAAGTTTTTTTTTTGTACCGGGGGTCGCTTATGGACAGTGTGTAGCACAAAGATTACAATACGATTCTGTGCAAGGGTGCCCGCCTAGAACCGTTTCCTCTTCTTTAGTCACCTTTTATGACTCGCCCGGGGAGCTCTGGGCTGCAAGCCAATTACTTGTTCACCGGCCTGCTAGGGGCTCCACTTCGAAGCAATTGCTGCATAGGTGAGAACCCTGCAATCATCGGCCAAGCTCTGATAAATTGAATTTATACAGGAGTTGATTGGAACGTCAGGCAGGAAGGCAAACCAGCCGACGAGTCGCTAGCCATTTCATCGAAAACAAATTATTGATGAATAAAATTATTGATTGTCTGATTTGTTTCTATTTCAGGTAGCCCATATCATATAAACACAGACGTTAAATATGAAATGGGGGCATCGAGAAAAATGGAGAAGACTAGCCGCTGAACAGAGAAGATAACAAATGAGGAGGTTGTTGAGGAAAGTGGGGGAACCAATGACAGATTGAACTGATAGTTAGAACAAAGAAAACAGGATTGGATATGTAATGAGAGGAGAGGGATTGTTAACACATGTGATCCCCATCACATGTGTTAACAATCCCTCTCCTCTCATTGATTAGAGGACATTAATTGTTTTATTGTTTTCAACTTACACGAAAAGGGAAAGAGACGACCGGGAAGGCCACGTATCGGGATGATAGACGACCTGCTTGAGAAGGAATCGTATGTAGAAATGAAGAGAGAGAGAAAGCTCAAGGATCAGCTAGGATGGAAGGTTTGAAAACCAAAGACCTGTTATTTAACAGAACACTGAAGAAGAAGAGAAAATATAACAAAATAAATGTGATTGATTCATATTTATTTCTGCGTACAGTATAAAATCACAGATAAGCATATATCAAACATAACTAACCCTGCAAGTCGGGGAACAAAGAACAGACTTGCAGCCCAGAGCTCTCTGGGCGAGTAGTAAAAGGCGACTAAAGAGGGGGGAGCGGTTCTGAGGTGGCCCTCTTATTCAGAACCGGACCGTAATAGTCTTGATACTACACAAGGTCCTTAAAATTCAACCGCTACCATCAAACATAACATCGAAACATTTATTTATTTTCATATCTGTCACAGCATAGAACACTGCTTGACATATAAAAAAATATAGCCAAAAAAATAAATAAAAATTATTCACAAATGCAGTGGAAAAGTTCTTATATCATGTATTCTGTGATGTCTTTTAATGTTGGTTTCACACAGAGACAGCTTGTTGTATGATTATGCAATATGCATGAGTGATACATTTGAATAAAGGGGGATGCAACATGTAGGACCAATTATGACTTTGTGGTAAATGCTGCTATTTATCACAAATCACGCGAGTTAAGCAGCGAGCCACGATTCGCATTGCCATCAAATTTCACACGAATCAGTTGACTGGTTTTTACTCCACAACTCATCATCATCATCATCATTTTCGTTTCACGCCCACTTTTGCCCACTTTTCCGTGTCAACACAGGTTGGACGTTTCCCACGATGAGACTTCCCCACAACTCTTGATTCTTTGCCATCTTTCTATTCATGCCTCGCTCGTTCATATCGCTCTCTACCGCCTCCTTCCATGTTTTCTTCCCCCTCCCTTTTCCAACGATCCCTTCCACCTTAATATATCGGCATGCGGATACCCAGTCTTCCTCATTCACGTGTTCCACATGTCTAAAACCACCTCAGTCTCCCTTTCTTCACCATGTTCGTTATACCTACGACACCTAACCGTTTTCTTAGATCTTCGCTTTGACGCTTGTTCTTCAATGACAGTCCACACATCCATCTCACCATCATTCTCTCTCTGTCCTCTCCAATCTCTACGACTGTTTGATTGCATCACGGGGAGATAACATATCACGAGGATTACTTTATTTTGCGACACCGGAACAAAATACATAAATGCAGGCACATGACTATAAATGAGCACGAACTCATTATTTTCTATAATTATTTCGTGACCGATCAAAAAAGCGAAGACGAACATCGATCCCCAACAAACAAATTGCCAAATGCAACATATGGCGCAACCGCTGGATGCACTGTTTCCTTTGAACTTTATACAGGAGGGCAAATAGCACTACGCTAAATTTGGAGGTCTATAACTTCAAAGTTTTTATAACAAATCTGCCAACTGTAGCAAACTAAAGACAAATCCATTAACTAGAAGGGGAAAAAATAAAATATTTTCAGCTTGTTAGTTCATGTAATTGGTGTATAAGTCACCTAACCAGTTTTCAACATATATACTGTATATAAATATATATTCGAGTTAAATCAAATATATATATTTGATTTAATTTGGAATCCATTACAAACAGCATCATAATATGTATAACGCACGTAAGACACAATACGGGCTAAAAATCAAAGGTCCATAAACGACACTATAGGCCTGTATGATACTCAAATCTGACCTCGGGTCTCGGGACTCTTCTTCCAACGCCTGAACACTAGCAAACTAGCCGTAGAATGGTCCAAGCTGCGGCACTCACATTACGGGCTCGACAGTGGGTCAATTCGAGTCTCAGCCGCGCAAAGATTTTGAGTCACTTCGTGCACCCTTGAAAAAAGTAGTTGAATTAGTCAGCCGTGCAAGTAATCATCCATTGGGGTGGCGTGCAGTAGTGAAGTTGAAGCTGAAGTTAACCTCTACACCACAGCGCATCGTACGCAAAGGGCTACTAAAAGAAAATTTTAAGAAGTTGAATGACGTTACCCTGGCAGAGGCGTTCGCAGGACGGCACAAAGTAGTCGTCGCACACGAGCGCGATGGCGAGGAACATGTACGCTGCACAGAGCACGTGCAGCATGAAGGCACCGCGCACGCGCCGAGTCTGGGCGCTGAACAGATCGCGAGGGAACTGCTCGATGGCCGGCGGGGTGCAGTTTGCAAGCGAGACTAGTAGGCGCCGAGAGAGATCTGCAGGCAGACAGGCAGAGATAGTAGTAGGGATATGGGCAGAGATACAAGCAGAGAGATACAGGTAGAGATACGAGCAGAACTACTAGCTTAAGATATTAGCAGAGATACGAATAGAGATACCAGTAGGCGCCGAGACAGGTCCACAGGAAAACAGGCAGAGATAGTGGTAGAGATACGAGCAGAGATACTACTTAGATACACGCAGAGACACAAACAGAGATACTAGCAGGCGTCGAGACATGTCTGCAGGCAGACAGCAGAGATAGTGGTAGAGATACGGGCAGACACAAGCAGAGATAGTAGAAATATGAGCAGAGATGGAAGCAGATTAACAAGCGGAGTTAGTGTAGAGATACAAACAGAGATACAAGCAGGCATCAAGACAGATCTGCAGGCTGACAGGCAGAGATAGTACTTAGTAAAGATATTGGCAGAGATACGAGAAGATATAGCAGTACAGATACAAGCAGCGATAGTAGTACTTAGAGATATGAGTAGATACACGCAGGCACCATCTTTTCAATGCCTCTAAACGATCAAATCCATCAATCATCTCAATTTTCTGGCTTTCATGGTTGCCCGAATGGGCAACAGATGACCCTTCATGCTCGCCATTTACGCTTAATGGTCGTCATTGGATCATTTCAAGTCCACAGTGTTACGATTGAGTTGGAGTTGAGTTAACGTTTGACGAGTTAGATTCACGTCCATATTCACATTCGAACTATGTATTCGTATGGATAATTACTCGTTATTTAATATTCGCGTCAATCCAGCAAATAGGGCTTACCAAATGAGAATATCAAAAAGACAGACAAGAGCAAAAAGAGCCAGTCTATCCTAATGTTATTCTGAATGTGAATATGAATGTGAATCTAACTTGTCAAACGCTAACTCAACTCCAACTCAGTCGTAACACCATGGACTTGAAATGACCCATTGGGGTCATTGGCATGCCAATATGGCACTTTTTGAGACGGTCATTAGAGCTAGGCTTATACTCAACCTTTTCTAGTTAGCGAGTTCTGCCACGCGCCTCTGAATCGCTCAAAGTACAACTTCAAAACTGTCCGTGCAATAAATACGACAAATCTTATCATTTTTTTTTTATATTTAATTTTTTTTTTTTTTTTTTTCTGTTATAAATATTATCAACAGAACGCCTCATTTTGTCACCAACTTCATAAGCCGCAATATTAGCAATATGACAAATCAATGCCACAAATGGGTGAAATGAAATTGCTTACGTCCTATTTCTATATTTTCCGCAGCGTCGCTCTGTTCCCTTGCCCAGCCGAGCGTTTGTCCACCGCCGATCAGCGCGGTCGCCCACTGGACAGCGGTCACGAGGACGACCAAAGTCAAGGTAGCGACCAGCACGCATTGCGCGACAAACACCCTCTTGCGTATTAACCGTGTACAGCGGCGGCGCAAGGACATTGTAGGGAGTGCTTTATCCTTTAGAGCTGCATGAGAACCTTCCGGAATGTTGGCGACTGAGAACCTTATCCTTAGAATTTCAATACTGCATCTGCATTAAAATGGTACGGTAATTATGGTACACTACGTTACGATAATTGCTTTACAGTCATGCCAGTGCATATTTTTTGAAAAGGAAAACTGCTAACCCTGTTAGAGTTAGGGTTAGATTAAGGTTCGGGCTAGGTTCGCTACCTGTTGCGAAAACAGGAAAGTTTTCATTAGTGAGTGTCACAGAGGCTGGCTCTACACACAAGACGTATACGGTATTTTACCGTATAGGTCCTGTGCTGTGCTGCTTATTTCATTACAACAGGCCTTTCAAACGTAGATCAGCCTCTACGACACTTACAAAATGATAACTTTGTATTTGGAAGGTTTGTTGTAATGAAGTTGGCAGCATAGGACCTATACGGTAGAATACGGTAGTAAGATACTACTGCAAATTTGGAAGCCTAAGATGACTACTGCAAAAATGAGGATTCACTGAAATGCGCCACACACATGCAGGACATTATATCCCATATCAACACATAGGCCATGATGTACTGATCATTGGTGATTCTTTACGGTTTGTCCCAATGGTAACTTTCCCATCTCCGACAACAGGTTCCTGTGTTCGAGACAGGGCTTTTACCATTACAAAACTTGAAAATCGGCTAAAATTTAACTTTGATGGGGGTACAGGAACAGGGGAACGCTCGGGGACGATGTGGGAACGATGTGGGACGGTGTGGGAAGTATCACCGTGGTTATATGAGATATAATATTCTGCATCTCTGTGGCGCATATCAGTGAACAGCTCACATCACAGAACAATTATCCATTAGGGTGGAATGTAGTAGTGAAGTTGAAATTGAAGTTGACACAGTAAGTTAACTGTATCATTTAGTGGTGGGATAAGCCAGCGTAACATCCAAAGACGCTCTGTTTTAATATCTGTACTAACGCAGGAGAAAAAGTCATCTATTTCCCTCCGCGTTCGCGAACATCAAAACGAACGTTAAACAGAAATACTGTATCTCACGCGAGCAAACAAAAACAACAGGCCTAAAAATAGTTTTATTTTGCAGCACAGTACACTTTAAAAGATTACGAGTCATAAACGCAGGACGTATTGAACACGTAGCCTACTTTGCTACATGGTTTGCTAGTGTCAACATTGTATGCTATACAGTCGAGCAAGGGCGATGTGCGACTTGCGTTTGAGTTTTACAGTGGCTGATCACGATTTTTTCTTTTGAGCATTATTATATATTATTATAATTACAATGCGAGCCGTGTGAATGAAACCCGCGCCAACCCATCTTGCCTCTCTCAGGAGGTGCGAATTTTCTAGAGGAACTTAAAATAAGTTTAGATTTTTATTTCAGTTAAAACACGAGCGAGTTTAGGGATTTTCCGAGTTATCCGGATTATGGTCCTGGGTTATGGTAGGGGGTTCTGGATTATGGTGAGGTTGGAGTTAGGTTTAAGCTAGGTTGGAATTAGTTAGGGTTAGTACTTAATCTTTCGGTGAAGATTAGGGTTAGAGCTAAAAGTTAGCTTTTCTTTAAATCAAAATAATTGAGATTTAATGATCATTTAAAATCTCAACTTATTTTCAGTTCTTCTAAAAATTTGCTCAACTTGTGAGAGCCAAGACGGATTGGCACAGATGGGGGGGGTGGGCGGGGGGGATGGTCGTGAAAAAGTGGCACATTTTGTAGATTTACATGTAGGCCTAGGTCTACTGACATAGGCCTAACTACTAGTATGTGATGCTCTATTCATAATTTGCGACCTGTTCTAGTCAACACTGTGTGTAGCATCTGACTGTGAGACATTGGCTGTGGTATTTGGCACCAATGGCAGTCTTACTCAAACTAAGTAAAACTCCTTTTTTTTACTAAATTACTGTAACAACAAATTGAAGCACCATCACATTCTGTTTATTCTTAGCGTCGAACCGTTGTAGAATAACAACAAACACATCCCTGTTTAGCCAGACTCAATAGTTTTAGCATAATTAGCTCAATGCTGCAAATCTCCTAAGTCTAAGATGATAACTTTGTCTGGAACCCAATCTGTTCTTAGATTCATCACGCGTCCCAGCAATAACCGAAGGCATATCTACTGCAAAACATGACATTTTGACTGCGTGTAATCTTGGCTAATTTCGCGAATTGATCAAACTTACGTAATTGACATGCGCGAAGATATAGCTGCAGAAAGCTATAATTATATAAAGTACAAGGCAGTCCTCAAAAATGTGACAATGAAGTGCAGCTCAATTTCTGTGAGGCAAAATCAAGAAAACAATGGAGCCAAAATTTCATCTTTTAGAGTACGTTATCTGCCTCGATCCATTCTCCAGCAGCTAATGCAGATCACTGAACGCACACACGCCGCGATGTCACAGAAATATTCAACTCAACCCACCCCGAGTCTCTTGACCATATACAGAACTAAAGGAACAGTTCTAAGGTCTGTTTCGGCGTTCGAAGATGTCACCATCGACATTAAATTCTATTAAAGTCACGAGAAGAATATTCGCACGGGGTCAATGATTATTTGGTTGAGACGCGTGATTTCTTGTTCCAAGAGAAGTTGGCTCCGTAGGACTTGGGTTTGAGATAAGTCTCGTGCTTCTCATCCACGTCATAGGCCCAGCCTGCAGGCCACACGCATAATTATAATAACAATTAAACACGGTCACACATACAATATGCTACACATCAAAACTTCATCATGCCGCTCCGATGAAATTAAATGTTGTTCAATTTCAATCTTGAGCAGTTAATGATTATACTACAAAGTACAACGACTCCTGCATGCATCTTAAAAGTGCTCTCTCTATGCAATCACACAGGTCCAAGAAGCGTATGCCATAGGGTCTGAAAACTTGTATTTTTGTCAACGTGTATAATGTGTCAAGCTAATGCTATTGTAGAGCTGTACTCAAACTGATCATTAATACGCTAAACAAGACGTCAAACGGCTAGCGATTAGTTTTCACAAAATATTCAACAAAATTAATTTCACAACTGAACAAAAACCAACACAGCTCACTCAAGGATGAGAACCTCAAACATGACGCTAGCCTACAATCATATTTCATCTAAGACAAGACTCAAATAACAACCATTCAGGCTCACGCTATGTGAAAGACTGACCGTTCTTCTCGCAGTACGTGATTGCGTCCTCCTTGGTCGTGAACTGAAGGTCCATCATCGACAGGGGGTCGGCGCTGAAACAGAAACATGCACAAGCACCTCACTCACCCGCACAACCTCAGGACGTCATGCAAGCACTAGCCTCACCTTTCTCTGAACCAACAAGCCACGGTATTTATTCTAAAGAGCGGCTTGAATTGAAAAAAAGCTTTCCAAGCTGTTTACAATAAAAAACCAACCCGAATCTTCACTTCTACAAAGTTGTTCCGCACTGTTTTATGCTGAAAATCAAAATAGCACTTTAGTGTTAGTTAAGCTGAAAATAAAACAAAATAGATATCATGAATATAAACGCAATCGCGTTTTTCTAAAGTCGATAATTATATCCATTGTTATCATCATATGTTCAATCCGATCAAATTGAGTAGATGTACATCTGAGTTAGTATGTAGCACCATGAAGAAAGTTGCGATAAATGAGCCCACCATCGTTATCTACAATTACCTGGACGTCCAGTCGACAATAATTACCCGGACGTCCAGCCCACAATAATCACCTGGACGTCCAGCCCATGAGAGGGTTCTCCCAGCGCTCGCGCGTGTCAAACTCGATGCGCCACTTGTGCGTGCGGTGCGTGCCAGACTGCATCGCGTTCTTGGCGGGCGTGTAGATGCGTATGCGTCGAGACTTGAGCTGCTCCTCGGGGACCCCCGACAACATCGACACATCCTCCTGCACGCATCAACACCACTCACCGCAATAATCCAACAAACGAGCCACCCAGATAGTGGGTCACAGGTGTCACTGATCATTACACTCCGTGACAAATATTTACAAGTTCTACTCAAGTTGATAGCGCTACGTTGGTGCCCCAGAGACACCGTGCACGGCCCATATATGTTTGTTTATTCATCAAATAAAAGAAACAAAAAGACAACATTGCAAACAATGCTAATAAATAGCATCAAAAGCAAATAAAACCTGCCTACAATCATACAACAGGCAGTTAATTGATGCAGTCACACTGCGCGCATAAGGTGATGTATAATTCATAGCACTCGTCTTTCAAATAGCTTTCTTTTTATACGTATGCTCGGTTAGAAATATTATTGTAACCGTTAATAAAATAAGCGTCCAATCCATCTAGATGAAGATCTTTCTCCGGATGGTTGCGATTAATCTTGACCGTATATGCCAAGTAAGAAAGAAGAAAAAAAAACTCTTGGTCACCTTTCCCTCGATCTTGATGGTCTGCAGCTGCATTTGGTCGCTCGTCAGCTTCACGTCCCCCCGCTGAACGACCGACGTCGATATGAGTCTGTAGCACAACAACAAATCAGTGCAGCATATCATATAGACATATTTAATTCCTTTAATTCAACAGAAATCGATAAACCATCTTTAAAACGAAAGCAACTCATAATAGCTTCAAAGTATATCATATTTCCATAAGGACATTATGAAAATGATTGCCTACTAGTATAATGATATAGGCCTATACTAATACTATCTCATCTTTAGTGTTTCAATTCTGTCTTCATTATCAGTTGATGGCTGGCCATAACGATGTCGTCTTCGGACGTCAAAACGAACATTAAATCTTCTATTATTGTTCTATTCGCCAGGCGAGTAAGGGCGCTACCTGGAGGCGGGGGGAATAAGCGCCCCCCGGGAGAGTTTGGCGATCGAAACGAGCCTGGCGGCCGCCATCTTGTTTGTTATTGACCTTCTGCTGCCAGTGTTACCAACGTCACAGAAAAATCTTTATCCGCATTTCTTTGACATTTTTGTTTAAGCGGTACTGTTTACCTTGTTTACCTTGTTTACCTTGTTTACCTTGTTTACCTTGTTTACCTTGTTTACCTTGTTTGCCTTGTTTGCCTTGTTTGCCTTGTTTGCCTTGTTTACCTTGTTTACCTTGTTTACCTTGTTTACCTTGTTTACCTTGTTTACCTTGTTTACCTTGTTTACCTTG
>JAQIWG010004370.1:0-16147 GCA_034695025.1 Chamaedrilus cognettii | reverse complement strand
GCGTGGCTAGTTGAAGGCGTTCGTTTTGGAGGCTAGTTTGAACGAAAGGTGTACGCGTCACGACAAAACGAAGAAAGCAGTCGGCAAGACTTCCTTCGTTTTGATGGCTTCCTTCGTTTTCGCCGAAAGGTGTAACTTCACCATAAAACGAGTTGCGCGTTATTCTTATATCTCTAAACCAGTTAGTTCTACAGAAGAAAACCAAAAGCCGCATCTTGACCTCGCGACCGACGACCCCTAGCAACGCTGCATAAACGATCTCCTGGAGGGTGAACCCGTACTTCCGCCCACACCCACTGAGGAAGTCAGGTCGGGTACGAAATAAGCGAGACCATCCCCTAAGGGCAATAATAGTACAGCAATAACCTTCAACAGTACAGTTTGTTGATTTAATGTATATAAGTGTAATGTCCGCAATAGCTAGGTATTCCATAACTATTCATTAATCATTTTAAACTTTTGCTAATATCTAAAAATCTTAAGTCGAACATTTTCGAACAGTTTGAACATAGCAATCGACATGTAATTTGAGGTCTTCTGTGAGACTGTGACAGCATTTCATACGTTTATCGACTAAATTATATACATGTCTCTTTATATAGACCTCGGCCATTTGAATTATGGACATTAAACTTAATACACAGCTATCTTTTGATTCTTATACAGTGTCGTTTTAATTTATGTGCCCTCTTTATTCACTGTCCAGGTTTCAGCGTGGCCTAAATGTTGACTTGTAAAATCGCTTGCGTATTACAGTTAGCAGTTACAAGTATCTTAACTCGATTTTTTTCAATCGTCTTTTTTTCAAAAGTCTTTTTTGTTCAATTAGACTATTTCGACCGCGGCGCATCGAATGGTGTTAAAATTAAAGCTGACCAAGGCTTAGTTTTCTCGCTATTCATCAGAAAATAAGTATTGTGTGTTAAGAAAACTGTAGGAAACTCATAGTGTAGGATACAACTATGATAAGTTCAGCAGCGCAAGTTACACTCCAATCGTCGCTACAACTTCATACTAAAGTTGTGAAAATGTCAGGATACAACTATTGTAAGTCAGTGTTACTGTATATGTAACTGAAGAAGCTATATAAACTTCTAAATTTAATTGAAACAAGTATTGTGATTAAGAGTTATAACAGTATAAAACGAACATGGCACTATCTAAATTTCAGTAGAGCACAAGTATTGTAAGTCATGTTCTTTTACTTCTGAAGTTGTTCAACCGCTAAAGTTATACAATAGTTGACAAAAATGTCAGGATACAACTCCAATTTACTTCAAAAGAGTTACCACACCATGCAGTGACGAAATCATGCTATAGTTCCAAGATATACTAGAATACAACTATCGTAAGTCGAGTTTCATAGGTAGCTTTTATAAATTCACAAACTCAGTGTGTAGAAAGCTTAGGTGAAACTTTGTAAAGTTAAATCTTCTTATTTGATGGCCAAAACTGCTTTTTATCATGAATTGCGAAATCAGTTTCTGAAGCTAGAATAGTAATGCAATGAACTAAAAATAATAATTTAATAGTGACCGTGTTATTTAAAATTGCATTTCAACGTTACAAGTCATTTTTATTGAGGAGGCATCCTAATGCTGTATTCTGACTTTGACACGCTGTTTTCTACATTAATTTCTAATCCTTATTGACAGTTGATACAAAGATTTCTGCCTTAATGGCGGATACATACTGAGTGCAAGTTATTTGCAAGCATTTTGCAAACATTCAAAAAGATTTCAGAAATCATTTTGATTGAGTGCTGTATCCTGCTTTTTATACAATATTTTCTATATTAATAGTCAGCGCTTTTTCACAGCAAGTTTTTTGTTATAGTGTTTTTTTCATTCATTAAAAAATAGCTTTGTGTCATTTTTAGTAATGTCCGACATTTTCTACATTGTTCCCGGTCATTTTTCTTCCAGAGAGCACGATCTGTTCAGAATTTTACTTACACCTCATCACCTTGATTTTCTTAAAGTTTGCCCAAAATCTTAGCTATGGATGAAAAACTTGTGGCGAATGCAAAAAAAGCGTGGGTGTAAACTCAGTTCAATGCCCCAAACGCAGGACGTGAATTTACAAAAAGTGTACCAAAATCGAAGGTAGACTGAAGGAAGAGGGAGGAGGGAGGATTGAAGGATCCACTTTTTCAGTGCTCTGTATGTAGAAGTGGTGTTGGCAGTAGTAAAAAGCTAGAGGATGAGAAGCATGTGGTGCTTGATGAGGGATGTAACATGGAGTGTGTTAGTAGTTTCTTTTACCTGGGTGATATGATTGGGAATGGAGGAGGAGCAGAGGAGGCCGCAGGGGCTAGGGTCAGAAGTACTTTGGCCAATTTTAACAGCAAGAGGTGTATCGTTGAAACTGAAAGGTAAATTCTACAAAATGTGTGTGCTCAAACATGGGGAATTTATATCGCGTATTTTGTGCCTACCTCCCCAAAAATAAATTCTTGTAACCTGGCTAAAAATGACAGTACTTTTCTAAAGGTTATGAATGAGATTGAAAATGAAATCTTAACGAGTATAATAAAGAGCACTTTCCCGGTCAAATAAACCATACATTTGTTTTCCATTTGCATTTGAAAAACACCATCATTTCTGCAATAAATACTCTGAGTAATCAAGGTATGAACTTTTGATGCGTTATTGCATAAACTTTGGTGTCTAATAAGTCACTTGAAACTTGGTATTCATGTTTTCTTAACAATGTTTATGTCTTCTTTTTTTTCTGTCGATGTTTTTTGTTAAGAGATTTAGTTTTGGTCTAACCATTAAAAGATTTAGCAAAAATGTGTTGAAGGTTACCCGGCTGCAATGCAGTTTGTTTTCAAAACCTAGAGAAACTATTATTGTAAATTAGATCTAGTTCTATTGACCTAGATCAGGGTTTTTTTTTTAGTCAAGTATTCTCTTTATTCTATATTTAGTCTATATTCTCGTCAGCAAATAATTCATTGAATTCTTCTGAATTTCAAAATTTCAATATGATGTTTCATTCACTGTCTTTTAAACAGCATTAAATGTACAATGTGATCCTAAGATCAAAACACTGATTCAACAACAAAATTGATGTTGAGTACTCTACATGCATGCGGTTAAAAGGGTTTCTTCTCGATGAACTAGTTATCACAACGGTATCTATCAAACAATACGAATCCAAATATAGATAATTGTCATTATGCGTCTGAAGTTACAATAGTTGCTGAAAGCCATGGAGTTCTATCGCGTCGCTGAATGAGCGCTGTGTTGCAACTCGCACATACAGGCACCATTATAGGATAGTGACAATTTACGGCAATTGGCGACAAAGCTAGTATACAACTATTGTAAGTTCAAATTTGAACTTTCACAAATTTATTTAAAATTCACTATTAAAGTTAGCAAATGTAAATTTAATGAATAGTGTGTAACAAGAATATGTTTATATTAGGTCTAATGGTAAATCACACAATGGCTTTGGGTTTGCAGTTCAAAGAAATTGAGTTTTAACCTTCTCCTGAACAATTTGGCGAAATATAATCTAAAAAACTAGGCATATGCATGTTTATAGACTGAAGTGCAGTGACTGCAATCGAATATATAATCTTGAAACGAAATTTCTCAATTTTTATTTATGACCTCCTGTAGTGTAGGTGTATATTATGAAGTACAAAAATGTGTTTATATTATGCCTCCTTCAGAAAGTCGCGTCGCCTTTGCCTGCACCACTGAAACAAACAAGGGGACCCCAGGCTAAGCCCAGGCTAAGCCTAGGCTAGGCCCACTGGACCACTAATGTGCCGACTTTGCTTGCTTCGCATGAGAACTTCTGAGTGGGGGAGGGGGGGGGGGTGCCGAAATCAAATTTTGAAGCCGTTCTTAACAGTCACTGTCTATAATAATTGTTCTAACTATAACTACTACTAGACTTAGGTACAAAAGTACGTAGCTCAGGGTGGAAAAAGTATAAACACACAAAAAAAATCCCTCCCCAAAAAAAGAATTCGGGAAATTTGTCGAAACGCGCCCAAAAAAATTTGAGCGGGTTCCGACGAACTTTTTTTTCCACCTGAGCAAAATCATATAACTCGCGAACCAAAGTCCGTGAGTTAACTGTACCGATTCCGCATTTCCGCAACAATCATCATCGACTATCTTACAAACGCAACAGGCAGCCGTTACGCCGCCACATCGTGAAAAAGCGCCATGTATTACATGTAGGCCTAACGTAAAAATTAATGACATACGGTATAACTAGGGCCTATATGACATATGCCCAGGTATAGTATAACTTAGGCCAGGCTATTTTAGGCTACTGATATTAATACAGTTAAATACCATGCACTAATGCTGTTAAAGACAAGAAATCCGAAATGTCGGTGGAACTCACACTATGTTAATATTTACATATTATATCAAATTTTGTAAATAATTCATATTTGATAAATGCTCTTTCCTCACAACGATAATACTATGTGAGACATAAGCTATGAGTAGGGTAGGCTTTCAATCATAAACCAACACTAATTTATACTGAAACTACTTGAAACTACCCCCTTCCCCCCCACTGTAATTGTGGAGGATGTTGGCATTATCGTTGTTGACCAATCTGTAGCTAATCGTTGGGAGAAGCGTCAGCTTATCGATCGCCGCTTATGAACAGCCCCTTAAGGTGTTATGATTTGTCATTACAATTATTAGTTACAATGATTAATATGTTACAAGCTATGACAAAGAATCTAGTGCAAAGGTGGCAATAAAAACCCAGAACGTTTGTACTGTCTAGAAAACCAAGAATCTTTGAATTTTTATGTGCGTCCCAAGAGTGAAAGTTTCTTTGCAAGTCTTAAGTCATTTGTCATTCTTTGTTTCCATTGAATGCAAAAGACATGGCAGTGTGCGTTACAAGATGCGACATATTGTCTAGTGAATAGTCTGGAATAGATACCCAGAACCTTGGGATTTTTATATGCATCCCAAGGGTTGCATTTCTTAGTTTTTTTTTATGGAAATAAGCATGACAAATGTGAAAAGGCTAGAAAAAAGATTTACCCTTGGGATGCGCATAAAAATTCCAAGGTTGAGCCTTTTTACTGGCCTTTTCACATTTGTCATGCTTATTTCCATAAAAAAAACTAAGAAATGCAGAGTATGCTATTCAGGCTATGAGATTAAGATATTGTGAAAAAGTGGCAATAAAAATCCAGAACCCTGGGATTTTATGTGCGTCTCAAGAATGTAACTTTTTTGCTAGTCTCTAATCATTTGTCGTACTTTCTGTCCATGAAATGCAAAAGAAATGGCAGTGTATGTTTCGGCTACCATATTATGGTCTAGCAATAAACAACATAAAAACCCGGAACCTTGGTATTTTTATGTGCGCCCCAAGAGTGAAAGTTTTTTACTAGTCTTTTGTCATTTGTCGTACTTTATTTTCATCTAATGCTAAATAAATGGCAATGTATGTTACAAGTATACGAGATAATGTCTAATGAAAAAGTGGATTGAAAAACCAAGAATCTTGGAATTTGTCTTTGTCCCAACTCCCAAGAGTGAAATTTTTTTTACTAGGTTTATCCACTTTTCCAAACCAGTCAAACGAGTTAAGCCGGTGTTACACCATAAATATAGTGCTATTCTCATGAAACAAAAGTTTCGTGAAACAGGTTTTAAGCGAGTTTTAAAGTCCAATTCGCCTAGTTTCAGTAGTTTCATAAAAACTCGCTTAAGAATCCCATGCGATTCTTAAAGCTGACGGCATGGTAAAAGTTATAAAATGACTGCAGCAGAAGTGTAAATTACCAATCTACAGTTGAGCTATGCTGCTCAGTCGTCTGTGGACTGACATTGAATTGGCACATCGTTTGCCAAAATCGGGCTGCAGCTTATGGGGAGTGAGGTAGGGGGAGGAAGGGGGGGGGGGGATTTGTAGTTTAAGAACCGTGCGTACTAACGAAGACTATCACAGTCCGGTTCTGCGTAAAACCACTTCCCGTTTTTTAGTCGCCTTTTACAACACGTTTCGGAGCTCTGGGCTGCAAGCCGATTCTTTTGTTCCCCGGCAAGCAATGGTACGGCTGTAGCCTAGCCACGTCATGTTGTTTTGAAGGAGAAAGATAATAATAGATAAGGCGTGCTGAGTGATAGTAACACCATCGTTTATAGTGCTTTAAAATAAAATAAATAAGGTTAATTGTCATATAGATTTCTCTTTGCGGACAATTTCTTTGATGGTGCAATTACAATATAACAATATAGGCCTATCATTCATAATGATTATTTCAATGAATATTGCATTTCTTCAAATTGAATATACACTGTGTCCAGATAAAAATGACGACACTTTAAGCCTGTCATACTCGGTCAAAAGTTATTAGATTGGTCTGAAACTTTATACACAACAACTGTAGCCGTATCTACACCAACTTGGAAATTTGTATACAAATGCGAGTAGTTTTGACAAAATCATGGCTATTTTTAAAAAAGTGCCGAAAAAAGTTGCCATACAGCTTACTCACTCGCGATCGCTGACGTCCGCGATGTCACTGCTTTAAATTTAATTTTAAACCAAAACATAAATATTCAAATATGGTTTTTACCAGAAAAGGTAAAATATTAATCAAAGATATTGCGTCAAAAGAAGGGATGTGGAGCAAGAACGTTCATTAAGGAATTTCCTAAAAGAGGGTGGTCGTTGCGGTCTGTGAGTCGTCTCTTGACGATGGATGATACCGGCGCAGTGGGCCGAAAAGCTGACAGCGGGAAAAAGTGCATAACTCGCGATGCAGAAAAAGTCGATGCGGTTGAGGAGTTGATATTAAGCCAGGAGAAGCGCTTTTATCGTACTCGCATTCGTGACGTCCATCATCTGAGGACGCGTCGGGTTGAAGAGTGGAAGCTGTTTGATCACAAGATCATAGATCGAGCAATCAACAGTGGCGTCCGCGTCTTCCATCTTGTGTCCGGAAGCAAGGGGGACACCTGCTTGAACACCTGCTGTGACTCAATGTTCTTTGACTGACTATTTTCTTGTTTAGGGCTGCGTAGGCACAAAATACTTAGCAACTAATGTGGAAAAAAAAAATCGGCACGTTTTTCAAAAACAGCCATAATTTTGTCAAAACTAATCGAATTTCTCTACAAATGTCCAAGTTGGTGTAGATATGGCTACAGTTGTTGCGTAGAAAGTTTCAGACGAATCTGATAACTTTTGACCGAGTTATGCAAGTTTAAAGTTTGGTCATTTTCATTGGGACACGGTGTATAATCTGGCAACATTAGGGGGATTTAAATAAGTGTATTAACCTTTTCCACAATTGGTTATTCCATTATTATTTAAGCTATACAAATTATGGCTTTTGTATTGTGATAGTCATGAAAACACTTGATCCAAGGCTTCATAAATTATGTGCTACATCATAACCTACATATGTATTGTACTAACAGCGGGGCTATGCTAATGAATGTCGATGAATAAATACAAATTCTATGCTTTACAATGCTGTTGATGACCTCAACTCAATTTGAATATGAATCGTGCTTTTATGCGCTTTTTGGCTCTTCAGATGATGTCCTTAAAGGCCTTGCCATTATGTCTCCACCACTTTTCAGTTAAAAGTTACGCCGCTGAGACTATTATCATACTGCTTATTGATACGGCTGCTGGCTGAGCCTGAGGCCGTTGCCACCATGATAACCTTTCAAATTACAATCCAACATCTCACATGTTTAATAAATAAACAAAATGCACAAAATTAAAGTGGGTTTAATTTCACGTAGTTTCAATACAAATGATAGTTTTATATGCTTATGCTTGCAATCTATAAAGTTACTAATTTTCTTGCCATAGGTTGCGCATAGTCCAGGTGTCGTCATGGAAAGCAATGATCTGCTGCGTCAGGCGGTGCTGCGCATGTACGAGACGCTCGTTTCAGAGGTCGATCCGTCGAGCACCATCATGGACTGGTTCATTCAGGAGAATGTCTTCACGATCGACAACAAGCAGCGCATGTTGAGACACAGTTCTACCCAAGAGCGCTGTCGAGCAGTGCTCGACGCTCTGATAAGCTCATCGCACCACAGAGCGTTCATCGTTTTCAGGGACGCTCTTCGCGAGCACCGTTGCTGGATCAGCCAGCGAATAGACGAGGAGGCCGCCAAGTGTCATCCACTGAGCCCCCATCTCACCACTCCTCCCCCTCCTTGCAGGGAACAGGCATTTGAAGAAACGGAGTATCTAGCACCTGGCCTCGCAGCCACCATCCCGGGCGATAGTAGCGGTTTGAAGGACGACGTGTGTCGACAGCCAAACATACGGCTAACCCCCGCTAAATGTAGGTTTACCCTTTCTGCGGATGTCTCCCCCCCCACCTCTGATGTCATGCCTGTGCGCTGCCTTAATATGGTATCCCTTTCTCTCGAAATATGGAACCTTTACTTGATCAAATCAATCTAGACTACATGTACAAGCAACTATGATTATGGCCAGGGATAAGTTTAGTAGAAATAGTACTCCAAAGACGACGTTTTTTGGAAACTGTACTCGGATTTAGAAATGGGTAAGAGTATGATTGCTCGTAAAAATTGACGATGGTGGAGTAGGCCTACTCTAGGCCTACTCATTTTTTGAAAGGCATTGCGCTACTCCTGGTTTATTAGCAGCAGGCGTAACGCTATTCTTATTTTTTAAGCGCTAAACTGAACTCTAATTATGGCGTTACTATTATCATTTCTACTACAATCACTAACAAACTCACAATTGAATCCACCTAAATGTAGGCTACTACCCAACTGTTTTACAGGAAATAATATTTTTGATTTTGGCCGCTCGGACTGAAACTCCGAGTATAATCAATAGAAACGAACCCACTACGGTTGTATGAAACAGGCTGTTGTGCAGAAAGGTATTGCATAAGACTATACAGCATTTGGTACGGGAATACAAAATGTTCAATCAGTATTTTAAAATCCTTACTCAAAAGTTTTGATGTGCAGTGTAGGCCTTATAAGCAATCTATGTAGGCAATCTTATAAATTTGGTATTAAATGCTTTTAATATCAAAAAACGGTATTAAAAAACGTCAAAAAACGGTGAGGCATATTGCAAATACGACTTTAGATTCTGATTTCTCGCATCGCTTGCTATGAAATCGGTTATTAATTTTTGTATAGTGCTGTATACTGGTTTAAAAAACTTTAAGCATATATACTTGCAATTTGGCATCAACCGTCAACAGCACCCAAGTTCGTCCAGTTGACGCAGCGCTAATGGCCAACATCCTCAAGTCTACTAGGCCTAACAATTATAATAATATTGGGCTTGCATCTATAGTCCGTTTCGGCGTCGAAGACGTCATCGGGGACCTCCCCTCGTCATGGGCACCATGCAGATGTAATTTAGGAAACTCAGTTAAAAAGGACAGGAAAAAATGGAGAAAAAGGCCGGGTCAGTATTCCATTTATCAGTCAAGGGAGAAAAAGTAACATCTAGGGGGGAAAGATGCGTTTTCAGACCAGAAATAAATAAGGGGATGCTTGAACAGGAACGTAGTGGGAGAGGAAGTGAGTTTCAAATTAAAGGTGCAGCAAAATTAATTGAACGACGGCCATTTGAAGAGCGAATGTTGGGTGTGGTAAGGAGTAGCTTGTTAGTGGATCTTAGGTTTTTGGACGGGGTGTTGGCCTACTATGTGAGAAGTTCAAATAGGTATGAAGGTTGATGATTATAAACCGGTTTATATTTTATGGAGGCAATTTTGAAATGAATACGCTGCTGAATAAGAATAGGAATCCAATAAACTGTAGTTCTTGAAAAGTGGGAGTGATGTGATGATGCAGTCCGACAGAGGCAATGACGACACGCGTTAAAGCGTTTTAAACTTTTTGAAGGAGATCCAAGGATCAAATCAAATAGATTATTTCATTACAAACACATAAGTTAGAAGCAAGTGAATGATCGCTAGACGTGTTCACAACTCCGGACAACAGGCGCTGAGTGCGACACACCCAGAACGCGCGCCAGGATTTTGCTGGAAGACCAAAATAAAGCGAAGTATACCGAAGTGAATAACGGTAATCTGATTTAAAGGAGGCTAAAGAGTTAGCTAAAATAGTGGATGAATTTGTATCATGAGAAGATCTCACTTGGCGTATTTGACGAATGTGGTAGTACGAGGTTATGCAGATGGTGTTGTTTGAAAGAGAGGTCCTTTACAGTCCGATACAAACAGTGCAACTTTTACAGTTTTACTAAACAGTTATTTTAATTACTTTATTTTTATACCCCTGCACGCTGGGCAACAAAAAATTGGCTTGCAACCCAGAGCATACTGATGGTATGTTTTGGAATATTTTCACGCACGCCGTAATCTAATCACGTTATACTACTGTTACGAAGCAAGTTACGTGAATAAAAAAAGTGAATTTTGATCATTTACTCCAGTCGCTAAAAACGGATGTGCTCATCACAGAGTTAATTTTGAAACTGGAGTAGCGTTACGCATCCTTCTCATAAAACAGGCGTGATCTTACGCCTAAGCCTTTGAAAACAGGCGTTGGTGATAAGTTCGACGGGGTAGGAGGGGGGACGGTGCTGACAGAAATTTTCGAAGCCGTTCTTAGCAGTCATTTTCTTTTTTTAAACCATTGTAACTAAGCCTAACTATACCAAATTCGCAGCAATACCCGTTTTTAAATAGACGTAATGATTTAAAAAAATCTTGTTTTAGGTGTACTACACCTCGTCAAATAAACCCTCATATGCATAAGCATAAATCGCAACAAGTCATCCCAAGCACCGATAGATCGACGTACCTGAATTGCACAGAATGGACCTAATAACTTAAATTTTAGATCTAACGCAAGTTGCAGCCGAAATATAGGCCTGTTTTGTTATGCTACGACAGCCTTTAAACCCAGTGTGGTGCGCGTGACATTATATTTAACAAACTGGACAAGTCCCTCTTGATGCGCAATGAGTTGATGTTTGTTAGGGTTAAGATGAATGCCAGCCTAGGGTTAGAGTCAAAAATTGTTGGAATTGGTGTTAGGGTAAACTAATTTTGTGGTGCAGGGCTGCCGCCAGTGGAAGAGCAGTTCCAGTACCTGGTGGCGAAGCAAATGCAGAAAGACGCAGAGATCGCTCGGCTGACTGAAGAGTTGAGGGCGCTGCAGGGGGGCGGTCAGACGTCCCGGCAGCCGACATCTTCGCCCATCCCGCAGAGCATCACGCCCACCTCGCGCAGCGCTTCTATCCGCAAGACTGAGAGTGCGCCGATGTTGAAGGAGACAGAGGAGCGGGTGCGACGTCTTGAGACTCGCCTGGAAGAGAGCGAAGAACGGGAGCGAGCGCTTCAGGCGCAGCTTGCCGCCGCGCTTAACTCGAACAAACTGCTTGAGACTAGCAACAATGAGAGCAACGATGTTGATTACGACCCGTTACGACCGCGTCCAGCAGCAAACGCAGAGGACGAGCAGTTGTACAGCTGGGTGTCTGAGAGCGGGGGGATGATGGGTGGTTCAGCGTCAAACAACGACGAGTATAAAGGTTAGCCTATCACACGGGTGCTCAACCTTTTTTGTTACGAGGAACACTTAATTAATGCAATGGAGGTCGGGGAACACCAAGTCAACTTAAGCCCCGTTCATAAACTACAACAGCAAAGTAAGCTCGTTAGTTTGGGAGCGAGGAAAGATTAGACAAAATGTGAAAATTAACTGCAGGTGGAAATGGGGTATTGACAAATGACATGCTTGACGCATAGTAATTAGAATATAGATCATCTATATACTCTGGCTTGACGTAACGAAAAGTTTCGCGATTGGGAATAAAAATGAGCTTTCGCCAACGAAGCGAGCAAGAAAATTTGATTTTTCTCAAAGCAATAGCAAGGACGGCTATAGGCTTACTTCAGTGACCAATGAAGAAGACTACAATGTAACTATGAACGAGTTTTTATAACAAATTTTGGCTCAACATTTTTATTTCTCTTCTGTTGGTTGGTGGAACACCTGGCTACTCGCCGCGGAACACCAGTGTTCATTGAAACACAGGTTGAGAATCCCTGGCCTAGCACCAATTTTAACCTAAGCGTTGTGGCATTTCAATCCACACCTCGGGAAGGCGCCACGATTTTGAAAGCATGAGATCAATATCAGCGAGCGATGTGATCAAGATTTTGTTGATGTCCTAATTTTGACCATGCTGTTGAAGACACGGTAAAACAGCTAAATGAAGTTTAACGTTTCTATAGTTTCTACTGTAATTGAGTGGAATGGTGTATTAGTCATATGAGTAGTCTGGGTTTTACATTTTAATAGATAAGGACGTCATTCATTTTCCCCTTCCTGACTCCCAGGCCTATAAAAACGAAGCGTGTTTATGAAATAAATTGCGCATGTTTCAATGAAATGACCTAATTGTTTAAACATTGAAAGTCGAACCTGAGTCTGATATTAGCCACTAAGCCACTAGCGTTATACTACTTTGAATTGTCTTAGAATATACTGTAGGTTTTTTTGTTCCCGAAACTTTTTTCAGATCTGATTGCAAATAAGCAAGTCATTCGCTGAAATTCACGTTTTCTGTAATCGAATTCGAAACTAGTTTCGCCCCTACGTTGCAAACAGTTGGATTACTCTTCGAAAACTTGTTATTTTCTTTCTCAAACGTTCTCAAATTAGATTTTAAATAAAAAATGATTCAGTGTAATCTTTTTTAGAAAAGTATGAAATTGAACCTGAAGCTTATATAATTTCACTTTACCGCGAATGTCCGCGATACACTATTGAATTCGTCTGTGAAACAGCTAGATTGTTTCTGAGAGCGTTATCAAATCCGGCTTCAAGTAGTTATTGATTGATAGTTTCATTTTGGCTTGTTGTCATAGAACATTTCACGCTATTAATTGAAGCAGAAGAGTCCTCAGGAGGACTATGTTAAATTTAAGCTGCGTGAAGTTCAGTTTTCAACGTTTGATAATTCTATTTACCGCGGAAATAGCTCAAGCTGCAACTTGTGCGCACCTTCAGCATATAAGCTACATTATACGTAGCGAAATTGATTATAGGGTACCCTTTTGTATTCAAGGCTAAGCTTCGAGTGATCTTGGAATAAGCCAATTTCCCAGTGAGCAGCGCTCGCTAGGAGGGCCCTATCGTCACAACAAGGAATGTCAAGGATGAATAATTAACCCGATCAATAGCATAGCCTGTAGAAGCCTAGGCCTATTAAGTTGTGCTGTCGGTTAAGTGCGGCGATCCTGGCTGGCTTTCACCGGAACGAATACCGCTTGCCGTTGCCCCCTGCCAAATATGTCGTTTTAAGTGAAGGAACGCGGATTGATATAATACCGTGGTCTTTATTCCCCAACTTTCACATTTTTGTTCACCATAATCAATGAAGTTGCCAAGCAGCGACCAGCCTCGTCAAAGCACCCGCAGAAGCAGCTTCTGGAAAAATATTCTTCTTCTTTCTCAGAGGAAGATTATTTAATTATTCTCATATCTCTTAGGCTTAAACCTTTTGGGGCCTCCCAACCGTTCCCCCGCCTCGCCTTCTCATCGACCGCTCTTGTGGATAGAATTGTCATTTGTGATAATTTTAATCGACTTAAATTTGATCTCTTTTTGGAAGGACAGTTAGAATCCATCCCCATTTATTTAATTTTCCTACCCCCTTCACCGATTACGTTTTTTTACAAGTGAACTCGTTTCTGGACATTCGACACATTTCCCAATAATTTTTTTTACATATCTGGGGGTTGCTTCCGCCCCGAACCCTGGCTCACCCAATCTTTCTTAACACGCCTCCCCACCCAACTCTGACCATTTTCTGTATTATGATAATTTTTGTGCAAATTTATAATTTCCAGCGTTTTGTGATGTTCGCTCTCTTCAGTCTCTTCCTTGAAAATATCATGTCAGAACCTCTAGACGAGTTTGAAGGATCCGCCGGAGGTCGTGAAATCTCGTATCTAAGACTTGCCTGCTTAGACAAGACTTGCACAGCCTTTGTCATAGCTTCAAAAACGCCTCTCTTTAATTCTTATATTTAAATAAAAGTTGAAATATTAAATTGTAATGGTAGAGTAGAGCATAAAGTTCTCGAAAGTGACTCAGGCGCGAACTAAAGGTCAGGGCTCAGCTAGGAAAAGTTTACTTGCTACCGACACAGCGCTGCCTAGCCGATGTCATATAAAAACTGACTGCGGCATGGCCGATGCATGCATTTTACTCTGGCTTGATTGTACTCGACAAGAACTGGGAGAACTTTGCGTGCGCGGCCGCGCTGCGGCGCAAGGCCGCGCGTGTAGTCTGAGATGTTAAAGTTTAACGGTTCTGTAGTTTGATGGTTAAAAAATAATGTATCTCAATATTCTATAAAGAATCGAGTTCAATAGACACTTTCCTTCGAAACTACATCTATTAGTATAATCTGGTAGGCTTGGCCATGGATGTAAAGCCAAGCGAGTTAAATAGGCAACGGTAGGCCTAGCTCTACTACAACGATTAATGTTAGTATAAAATCCCCAGAACAATGAAGAAGACAATTAAAGGAAACGACATCAACAAAAAGACCCCAGTCCTAGGCTGTTACACCTTTGGATGGAAATTAGCACAGAAAGAAGCAAAGTGATGAGTTTGGAAACAAAGGCAGTCCAGCCAGAGGTGAAGGTAAGGGAGAAAATACTTATGCAAGTGGAATCTTTTAGATATTGGGGATTCTTATATTAATCACCACGGACTGCCGATCCGACTCAGATATAAAATCAAGAATTTTCATAGCAACCTCAGCATTAGCTAGAATGGAACCAATTATACTTTAAAATAAATCTATTGCAATACTGACAAAAGAAGACTTTTAAGAGCAATTGTAATAGCCACAGCGCTATGCGAATGCGAATCGTGGACCATCTCAGCGGATACAGAGAGAAGAATACAGGCTTTCGAATTGAGATGTTTCAGAAGAATCCTCAAATCCCATGTACTGCTCACAGTACAAACGTGTCCGTCAGAGAAGAAATCACCGAGGTCATTGGCCAATACGAACCACTTCTGAGTTCTGACTACGGTGAAGAGGCACAAAATGCAGTTCAATGAGCACACAAATGGAGCTGGTAGCCTCGCGACTACAATAATACAAGGAGCGGTGGGTGGGAAAAGGGGGAGGGGCAGACCGCGGATTGAAAAACATAACTGACTGGACTGGTACGAGCACAAACAACCTGCGTACGTCGTCCCTGGATCCTGACAAATGGAAGACGATCCTTAACCCCTAGTCGCATATTTTAGTTAAAATTTATTTTGTGACTTTGCAGCTTTGCGACTTTGGATAGAATGGATCCAGAGAAGCATTTAGCCTACAAAAAATGTCGTGCTTGTATCACAATCTGAACGAACCTAATGCATTTTGGTCTGATGGCGCTGTTTGAAGCCTTTTTCATCGTTTTGCTTCACTATAATGCACCAAAAACCAATGAGCTATTAACGCTGTAGGCCTACAGCATGACGACCCTACGGTCGACAAGACCATGGGATAAAGACAGAGTGCAATTTTCGAAGTCCTATCTCCAATAAAGACAAATGTTACCGGCATAGAAAAATTTAGCATTAACGCTCGAAAATAGTCTAAGTGCAGCCAAACTGACAATTTGTGTGGCCCCGCCCCCCTCAGGGTCTAGAGGAAAATGTTTCGCCTATTTTCTCAGACTCTTAGCGTATGAACCTGACTATGTTTTTAGAGTTGTTTTTTTTAATTTACGGCTTCGGAGAAGAGGAAGCTCGAAGCACTAAGAAAGCACAATTTTAGGGGGAGTTGGAAGAGGGAGGGAGTCGTACAGGGACGATGTTAGGGCATGCCGAGCTCCCCAGAAAACATCCTGATGGGCTCCCACGGCGCCATAATTTTGAAAGTAGTTGATTGACACAATTGTTTTTCTCTCAAAACAAACTCACGACGGGGGGAGGGGGTGCTGACAGAATTTTTTCCTAAAACTTCACATACTTTCCATATCCCACTGGGCCCCCCCATAGCTATCCAATGGGACCTCGAATGTTTTTAAACATATAAACACAACTTTTTCATAAAGTGCATACTACTATATATACTAGGGTGTTCCTTATTTTGATACCTTCAAAATATTAGTGGGGCACCCAGCCATTTC
>JAQIWG010004369.1:0-16152 GCA_034695025.1 Chamaedrilus cognettii | reverse complement strand
CAATCAATCAATCAATCAATCAATCAATCAATCAATCAATCAATCAATCAATAAATCAATATTTGACGGTAGACAAGTTTAGATTCAGTTCTCAGAAGTAATGATATTAACGTCTCTCTCTCTTGCTGATAAACCAAATCGAATAGTATGCTTGTTCATAGTTACTTTTTGGATATAAAGGTTTTGGTAGTCTGTTGCTCTTTACTTTATTGCATATTTTTACATTCTATTGGTCCACAGTTAATTAAAGTCGTGAAATGTGCCCATCATCTTTATCCTATTATTTGATTTAACTAAGATTCAAGAGGGTCCCAGGAACTGAATGCATGCTTCTCGGCAATATTATCAATTTTTATGCAGTTTCTATGCCGGATTAATACCTTCCGATTGCCGTCAGACCTTGCAAAGTGATACTTCAGATTCTGATATGCTATCTTATTTCAATGCCCGATGTGTGATTTGTTGGTGGGTGAGGTTCCGTTCAACGCAACGAAACCCAAGGCACTAATAAACAAGCACCGCGTAGTCTGGTTATACAACTCGGCTATGAAGATAAACTGTACGCAATTCGTGGCCGCCTGAGAGAAAGTGTTGAACGATGCTAACAGATACGATAGCCTTGCTGCGGTCTGGCCTTTGCAGCATGCTTGAGGTACTTGACCAAGGTCATCTCTGCATGCATACACGTGTACGGCGAACGAGATGGAGCTCTAATTGACAAATGGGTCAAGGATTCATGCATAGCTTGAATGTCCACAAAAAACAAATTGTGGATCAATATTGAATCTAGTTAGCAATTTTGATTTGGACAGCCGTTTAGCCAATAATTGGGCCCGCGTATGTAAGCCATTAAAACTATTCATTTTGCTGCATTATAGTGAAGAAAAATCATGAAAGAGGCTTGAAAATAGCGCCATCGTGCTATGCATTTTAACTTTAATTTTCGACAATGGGGATCTTGTACATTTAAATCTTGTACATTTCGAGAGAAACGCCGTTTTCATAAACGTTACATTCCCTAACTATATAAGCAACTCGCTAGAAATGCCTTCTAGAGATGACCCAAGGACCCAAAAAATCCTAAAGTCCCATAGTACCAAAGTCCCAAAGTGCATTTAACTAAAATATCCAACTAGGGGTTAATCTTGGCAGTTTTTTTTAGACAAATTGCTTGAAATTAGAATGAATTTTATACTTTATCAGCCTACATTGAACCTCAGTGTGTGTCGGCTAGATTTTTTGCAACTTTTTATATTTTTTATTTCGCACGATGTCGCCTTATTTATTTATTTTTCTATGTTCGTTTTGATTGCTACCATTGATCTGGTGAAATAACGTTCAGGGAAATTTGCTAGTCTGTGAACTATATCAAATGAAATATTTTGACGATCAACTAACTGGGACCCCTACACACAACATTGCCTCCTATTCCCCTCCCCCCTCAATTGGAAAAGTCTAGTTGCAACCCTGTTTATCGTGCAGACTCGAGGGACGACGACGATGACGGGGACGGGATCCCCGACTTGATAGAGACGACCCTGAGGGGGGTAGACCTGAGTGCCGACACTGATAGGGACGGGATCCCCGACTACCTCGATACGGACGATGACGATGACGAGCTGCTTGATTGGCTCGATCCAGACGATAACGGAGACGGGATCGAGGATAAGGACCAGGACCAGGTTGAGTCAATTATATAGTTATAGAACTTAATACGTCTCCGATGACGTCATTAGACGCCAAAACGGACTCTAGACCCATTATAATTATTATTTTACTTCACCAAAATGGTAGCTCAATACAAGAAAAATCAACCTATCGAGTCCCTGGCAATTTGCCAATATTATACAGGTGAATCAGTGTAACAAATTGTTTCAAACGCGCTAACATTCCATGTGCCAATATAAAGCTGTAGAAGCTATTTACAATGGGCAGGCCCCAAATAGACAAAAATTTAGTGTAGCAAAATTTCTGAGAGGCGAAGCCGCAATTCAATAACATGCCGCAGTATTTCATGGCTTCAGTCATTTTTAATTTGATGTGTCGCCAGGACCGCGACGGGATTACCGACTACCTCGACGCGGACTCCGATGGTAACGGGGTGGCGGATGTCGTGGAGGACCGGGACTCCGATGGAGACGGGATCAAGGACAAGGACGATGACGATGACGACAATGACGGGATCCCGGACAAGCGTGACGATGACGACGACGGAGACGGAGTCCCGGATAAATTCGATCCAGATTTCCGCGATACTGACCGCGACGGAGTCCCGGATATCCTGGATGATGATGACGATAATGACGGAATACCAGATTACCAGGATCCGGATGACGATGGGGATGGGATACTGGATCCGTACGATCCAGATAGTCGGGATACAGATAATGATGGGATTCCAGATTATCTCGATCAGGATGATGATAATGACGGGATACCGGATTATCAGGATGCCGACGAGGATGGGGATGAGATACCGGATTTTTTGGATTATGATTTTAAGGATTCGGACGGGGATGGGATTCCGGATCACGCGGATGCGGATGATGATAACGATGGGACGGATGATGCGAAGGATAAGGAGGACGATGGGGATGGAATACCTGACGCGCTGGACCATGATAGCAGGTTGATGAAAGCTATTTTAAGTAAATTTTTAAGTAGAGAGTATTTATATGAATTTGTTTAGCCCTTAGGTCAATATGTGGGATGCGATGTTGAGTGGTGCGATACATTGTGCTCGTTTTATGATAGTGATATATTATGCAATGTCAATTAGGAAATAAATCAATTAGCACTGAAAGGCTTACTGAAGAAGCCGGTTAAATAAGTTTTTAATCTGCATAAATATTTGTATGAACATCAATCAAATCATGATTCAGATTCCTTGTTGCTAGTTGCCACATGTATATCTGTCGTGTAATACATTGTATAAAGTTATGTACCGTATCGTGAAATGCATTATGTTATGATTATTTTTATGTATTGAGCCTTGGCGTTAGTAAAGGCTTGTTGTTTATACATGACCGAGTTGCTTAAGCTTAGTCGTATATTATGTGTGTCGACTAGAGTCACTGCTCTGTATTATTAGACTCTATTGCGGTTGAGTAATTAACAGTAAATGTTCAACAGCTATGTCATTGCAAGAGCTATTTAATTCGCTATCAAACAGATTGTTATCTCAATTGCTTGTGCCAAACACATTCCATGTAAACCTAACGAAACATTGCGCTGGCTGGCAGGGACACTGATTCCGACGGTATATCGGACCACTTTGATCCTGACGACGATAACGACGGGATCCCGGACACGGAGGACCGGGACGATGATGGAGACAGCATCCCGGACACCCTGGACCCCGACAGGACCGACTCCGATGGAGACGGACTTCCGGATTCAGCTGACGATGATGATGACAATGATGGGATTCTGGATCGGGATGATCCGGATGATAACGGAGACGGGATACCGGATCTGTACCAAGCGAAGCTGGGAGGGATTGATAAAACGGTGGATTCGGATCGGGACGGGATCCCGGACTACATCGATCTGGATGACGACAATGATGGAGTGCCCGATCACAAAGGTTCGGTTCTTGTATTTTCACGTTTTTTATTAGTATATATTTTTGTATTTATCATGGGTCATATATAGAGTGAAGAAATCAAGACTATACCATATAAACAGGGTGCTTATGTGGCGATAATTCAAGAAACACTGTAATTAATACCAGACGTGATCAACACAAAAAAAATAAAATTTCATGTAAGTTTAGCACGTTTGAACAATTTGTTACATTTATTCATGGGATCCCACGATGATGAGTGCATGCGTGGTCGTCTCTATTGGTAGGTCGTCTGATATTAAGTACAGTGTTTCTTGAATTATCACCACATAAGCGCCCTGTAACAGCCATGTTTTATTCCAAAGTTCATGCATGCAGTCATTTCGGTATATAATATGTGATCGGGTGTAATGGGTACATACCTGCCGTTTTATATTCCAAGCTTAAACATGTTTCTGTCATTTTGCTATCGAATATTGGCTACGCTTGATAACTTTTGACATTACTGTTAGTTTATGATAGCCTCTCTCGTTCCTATTTTCGGCTGTATATACGCCATTGGGGCATTACATTATTAGACCATTGAAATCTGAATTCGATGAGTCTTATCCCAAAAATTTATCCACCATGACATATAAGAAGCAGAAATAGCTAACTCTCGACGCTTTATCTGAAAACTAAGTATTGCTCTTCTATCGCCGCAATGAATAGCTAACTTCTAGTTCTAACTTCTATTAGCTTCTTGTGTGTGTGTGTGCGTGTGTGCGTGCGCGCGCGCGTGCGCGCGCGCGTGTGCGTGTGTGGATACCGGGTCAGTTGCTCCACTTGTCCTTTCAGTCCAGTTGTTGTCGCCTTGGAATAAAAGATTCATTTTTTTAAAGACTAAAGAACTATAATATTGAGTGTAGAGTCCGTTTCGACGTTCAATCAAGTCTTCCAACATGCTACCTGAGTGCATTATACAGATGACGATGACAACAATAACGGGGTGCCGGACAGCCACGAGGACAGCGATCAGGACGGCATCCCGGACTACTTGGACGGGGACGACGACAACGACGGGATCCCAGACATCTGGGACACGGACGTGAGGGACAGCGACAGTGACGGCATCCCCGACAACCAGGTCTGAACCGTGGCTTGTCGGTAGTCTTGTTTACCCGGGGAGCACTGGGGTACAAGACAATTCTTTGTTCCCCAGCTTGCAGGGGGTAGGTTCATGGATGCTGTGTTGAGTGGATTATATCAATGCAGTTTTCATATCGTGAGGGACAGCGACATTGATGTGATCCCCGACAACCAGGTCTGCAGGCCCGAGGGGGCTACGGTGGATGGCTTGTGTCAGTCAGTGTGTTCTGTTGTCAAATCTAAATACGGTCCAGTGAATTAAATTTATAAATAGAACATTAGAATACAATTTATGGATGCGTTTTTAGCGTACCAATTGTATGAACTACTGATATTTGTGCACAATTACATGCATTATGAATATCGTATTTCATCGCAAGCGATAGAGCAATAGACAATAATAATACACTGCCAAACAGATAGTGAATAAGCAAAGAAGAATCTGTAATTAAATAAGGAACGTGAATGAAATGCCTAACCATCAAATCAGTCTGCATAGTCTATTGTCTTTTATTTGTTATGATTTGCACCTAGCAAATCATAACAAATTTTGCATTTGAATGTTTTTGCTTTTTGCTCCGATCTGTGGCTTGAATTTTTTATTTAATTTTTTTTCATTCAGGATCTAGACGATGACAATGACGGAATTCCGGACTTGAAGGATACGGATGATGATGGAGACGGAATCCCGGACGTCATAGATCCGGATCACCGGGACTCGGATGGAGACGGCATCCCGGATGTCTACGATCCGGATGACGACAACGATGGAATCAAGGATATCCTGGACTCGGATGACGACAATGACGGAGTTCCGGATTACTTGGACCCGGATCGACGGGATACGGATGGGGACGGAGTCCCGAATCATCGCGATAATGATGATGATAATGACGGAATCCCGGACGCGCTGGATTCCGATGATGACGGAGACGGAATCCCGGATCACCTGGATGTGGATTCACGGGATACGGATGCAGATGGGATTCCGGATTACCTGGATTTGGATGATGATAATGATGGCATTCCGGACACCAAGGACGATGATAAGGATGGGGATGGAATCCCGGATGATCAGGATCCCGATCATAAGGATTCAGATGGAGACGGGATCCCGGATAATCTGGATTGGGATGATGATAACGATGGGATTCCGGATCATCAGGATCACGATGATGACGGGGATGGAATAAACGATGATGAGGATCCGGATTCGAAGGATTCTGATGGGGACGGGATTCCGGATTTTTGGGATTGGGATGATGATAATGATGGGATACCCGATGAGCATGATACGGAGCATAAGGTGGTGAGCAAGAAGGGGGAGGAAAAAAAGCAGAAAGGAAAGAGTCAGAAAAAGGTATTTTAAAATTTATATTTTGCTCTGACATCGATGTCGATATTTACTTGTTGTGTTGTTACAAATGGTTTCACATGGTGATGCACGTGAGGCTCACACTGTTTTGCTATGTTACCTTTTCCGAAAACAATAAAGAGGTTAGATTTTAGATCAATATAGATCAATAGTTATATTTGATATAACACCTGAATCTAAATTATTGTTCTTAATTGCAATTATTCTTACAATTTCTATTGATGATATTCATACTTTTTCAGTCTCTTACTTTTTCGGATTGACAAGAAAAATCATTGATTTATTAGCGTGGCTACAGGGACACTGAAAAACTGTTTGAATTTTTAACGATGAATTCGGTTTTTGTTGCAGCGCCGATCCGAATTATGAGGTTGATCAATGATTTCCGATTGCCCAAAAATTAATCAATTTGGAGAAATTGGATTCTAATGATACCGGTACCTCAGTGTTCAGAGAATTAGATAATCCACGCCTGGTTTAGTTTTTCGATTTCGATGTAAGCGAATTGAAAAAAGAATCGTTAAAATAATGAAACGTTTTAATGCCAAATGAATCTCATCTTTGATCGAGACAGAAACTTAAATTGATGATGAATTCAAGGAAGATCATGAATTCATAATATTCTTAGTTAAGTTCTTACTATGAAACTTTGCTCAATGGCCAACCAATCAACGACTTCCATTCATCGTGTGTTATTAGAAGTGCGTAGGGAAATATTCTTTTTTAACCGTTTCATTGATATTTAATTATGCATTCGCCTACATACCGCATCAAAGTAGAGAGCTAAACCTGTAGAAAATATATAATTTCTAGAATACCCTGTAAGTACATAGAAAAATATTAATCCAAAATTATTCATTGGTAATAATTTAATTTATTCTACTGTTTTGGTGAGCTTATGAGTTTTTAGATAAATGATTTAACTGTTGTATTAAGTAACCAAAATAAATTTATTCTGTTAATAGGATGCTTTTTTGGTGTTTGCTGGCTATTGATTTTGTGTCATGAAAATTTCAGTGCGCATCGAATTTGTATTTTCTGGAAAACGAGGGTATCCAGAAATTTTTAACTACTACTGATTTTAACTGATTTAAATTTAAATTTATGTTCATGTCATAAGTATCTAAAGGCCGGTTGCTAGACTTCGATTTAAAGTACGATTTTATTTTGTAGTCCGAATTAACTAATCAGATTATTCGATATAATTCTTTTATATATTTTCATTGGTTAATTTGGACTACAAAATAAAATCGCACTTCAAATCGAAGTCTAGCAACCGGCCTTAAGTTTAGAAATTTAAGACTAAGTGTCGTAAATTTTTGTTTTTTAAGGGTTTTCAATTGTTTTTGCACAATGTGAAGGCCTACATTATAACGGTACAGATTTGGCTGTTTTTACTTTTTACTGCAATTAATTTTATATCGGAGATGTAGGCCTGCATTACGGAGGCGTGCAACCTAAGCAAGCAATGTGTGTCAATTGATTCATAGGCTACTGACCTTCATAATAACTATTTTTATCAAACTTTTAAATAAGATTCAACATGGACGTGTGGTGTGCTGTGCGTGGTGTGTTTCAAGAACTTGTAATTAAAATACACAAAGTGTTGTTCTTGTTAGTAATAAATAAACAGCCAGCAAGTAGAACCACTGCCTGTCCTTGTCTTAACCAAATCAGCTAAAAAGCACGTGTTGTTTGCACACAAATGGCGCTTCGAATTTTTTACCAGCGGCGTATGGCTTAGAATGGGAGATTAATATAATAGTTTTACGATGTAGCTAGTCTTTGTTGCTAAGTAGGGCTAACTGCAGTAATGGCGCAGAACACATCATGTATGCAAAAAATACCAGAATTCTTGATAGCATATAGGCTATATTGGTACTGCACTTGCAGAAATTAACCCTTATGTACGCGGTATACGTGAGCTAAACCAACCCACTTAATAATAACTATCCCCAACCCTTACCCTAGACCTAACCAACCTAACCCCAAATGCAATCTAACCTAAACTTAACGTTACTAGCAATCTATTTACAGAATACAAATTCGTGCCACATTTTTCATTGAGGGAGCCTCCCGGTAATCTCAACATAGAACCCCTTAACAGCTAGTATTCATCCTCATTTATCACTATATTCCTCTGTGTGTTCAAACTTCGGAGCGGAAGCTCGTTGCATGCATAATCATTACCCATGCTGCATGCAGCAAGCGTTACCGAATGTCGATTGGCGTCAGTCTTGTAGGCCCGTAGCGTAATGGGGGGCAGGGGGGGGAGGTGTCAGTGCCCCCCCTCTCCCTGCTGGGTGACTCTGCCACACCTGCTCTCAGAAAATTAAACATAAGCCTATGCTGTTTTCCCCCCATTTGCTCTATGTGCAAAGGAAGTTTTTGCCCCCTGCTCAGATCAAAATTTCTGTCAGCACTCAGCACCCTCCCTCGCCCCCCGCTCGTGAGTTGATTTGAAGGGAACCATGAACATTAGGCTACATGGCAGTCCACTCGTCCTCATTACTCACTTATTATTTCGGACTCAATCACGCCTATAAATGAATTTCTAACAGCATTAAATTCTTACAAATGTGATGACTCACAAACATCGCCTGTCTCTCACAAAAGTAAACAAAAGACTATGCTGTTTGCCCCCCCTCTGCTCTTTATGCAGAAAAAGTTTTTGTCCCCCTGCAGCTGAGATCAAAATTTCTGTCAGCACCCTCTCCTCCCGCTCGTGAGTTTGATTAAAGGGAAAAGATTAGTGTCGGTAACTGTTTGCAAAGACCCAAAATGTCTGCCCCCCTGCAAAACTTCTTGCACCCCTCTAAGAATAGCCACGCTACGGGATCTGCAGTCTTGTTGAATAACTCGCTCGAGCAATCGATCTCACAGCAGCAAAGATCAGTCAAGAAATTCAATAGCCACGGCATCCAACTCTAGCACAATCGGAACTTCGTGACGAATATTGGAAATTGAACTTGGTGGATCGCTGGGCATGATTTTGGTGCGGATTTAAATAACAAATTCGCTGCTGAAATTTGCAGACATCCGTATAAATTATTGTCACATTGCGAAAGCTTTCCGACATAAGCCCATACCTCAAGGAGGAAGAAATTTTCGTACGATCATCATGCAATGACTGATACGACCTACCGCTGCATTTTAAACATTATACCTAAGGTCGAACGTTTAATCTAGATAGTGACGAGATGAATCTATAGCCAAGGGTACGCCGTGCGAAAAGCACGGTGAGATAAAATCCAATTTGATCAGAATTTGGTATACAATAGGAGAAATATAAATTTGTAATTTGATTAACTCTAGAAATTATTATTTTCCTCGTAATTTATTTACATGTTTCTCTAGAGACTGCTACAGTCGCAAGTCTGTCTTGTAAGATCTGCCGTTTATTGTATTTTTATTGTGGCTGCAAGTGCAGTCTAACTGTTAATAATTAATATGGGGTGACGTTTAGACTTCCGAGAGGAATCTTGTTATCCCTTTCGTCTCTCTGTTGTGTACATTGTGACGCTATTGTTGTATGTTGCATGTAATTACTTTTGGTACATGATGCTTGGATGAATAAATCAAATTGAATTGAATTGAATTGAATTCGAAGTGAGACTGAAAGGACACCCTATAGTTCGCTTACAGCAACTTCCGTAATATCACGAGTTCCATAAGCCTTATACCATAAGCCCATCACACAGTTTGTAATTGACGAAAATGCTTTCAGCGGACTCAAGCACGTGGATTTGAACAGCTCTGACGTGTGAGAACCGAGAAATTAGGCCGTGTTTTTGTACAAGTCGCGCTATTCAAGACTACGCCACCCGCACTAAAATGCATTAATTGCATTTCAGGATTTTCTCTGAAATTCTGTTGCAATATTAATAGGAATTCTGCAGCAAGTTATAGTTAAAGCTTAAACGCACGTTTCACAAGATTATGCCCGCACACTGTTGGTTCAGTATTTAGACCCGGGCCATGTCGTCAAATTGCATTTTGTCATCATCAGCCGCTGATCACTCAGATCACTCTCTCCCGTTCTCTGTTGGCACTGCGGGAGTTTTGTTTACTTCAGGGCGGCATGATGCATTTCAACCCACTCTTTTATTATTTCAGGCTCCAATGGTTGTCGCCGTTGTTGTTTTTCTAATATAATCCGCGGTCTTGGAGAAAATAAGCAGTTGAAGTTTGTTTTCGCGTTTAGTGTTAGCATCGGATGCTTTTCATTTGTTACTATTGAAGCATTGTTCTGTTTAGCACTCTAACATCTGTACACACTTGTAGTGACTTGAAATCAGTCTGATATACAGCTGCGGCCAAAAGTTTACGGACAAATGCATTTTTTGTACGTTTTTACCATTTAACCTAATTTTGATATGTGAGTATAATTGTAATACTACAAAGTATTAAGAGAACACAACTTTTGTGAATTAAAATTTGCAACTTTATGTTTTATGTGCTTTGGTGTGGAAATTGGTAAAAAATGCATTTGTCCGTAAACTTTTGGCCACAGCTGTATACAGACTGATGCAGATCAAACTGATTTCTGATCTACAGTAAATCTAGTTAACTTGAATTCTAGGCAACAGACACGAGCTTTTGCCGAAATAAAATCACTCAAAATGGCTACCAAAAGCATTTACTAATTCACATACTTTTCCCCTGAACAAAGCTGTTCAATGTGACAAGAAAATTCTCGAAGTCCCCGAATGCAATGCAACCTCGAAACCTATCGGAGTGCCATCGATATTTCTTACAAAAAATGTTGGCTACGTTCGTCCGCTTCCGAGGAACAAGCCGTGCTCAAGTGGCTGTAGCAAAGAAGCGCCTATCTTTAGGCATTAGGGCCTAGTTCATACGTGCCTATCTTTAGGCTTGGATTCATACGCGCATAATCTTCAGACGTGGGTAGAGCGTAGGCGCTGTAATAATTAGACGCCTATCTTTAGGCGTGAATCGACTGTGACCGCCTACCGTTAGGCGTCGGTCCGTAAGCCCAACGCAAAGCGACGACGAGAAAAATGTTGCCGTTGGCGACATGCAGCGATCCGCGTTGCTGAGTCAATTATTGATACGCCTGCTTTGGAGATCGCTTCCGGGGTAGTACTAGTACGCCTGTGTGTAGCGTGGTCACTGGTCAGCCAGCACAGCCACAGCGAGCTCTCAATGGAGTCCTCTATACTTGTAGTTTAAGGAAATGTGAGCGTCAATGCGTTTTCTCACAAATAATTGACAGTGACAAATAATTATGTGTTGCATGAAAAACCATGCAGTCGACATGTGACTTACACTAGCACCTAGAACTCTAAAAGCGATTGAAAAATTCAAAACATCGGCAATCATCTTCTCATCAGGTTCAAGGGCTCGACTATAAGATTCAACAACAGTGATATGATATGAGTGTTGTGATGTGAGTGATATGATATGAGTGATGCGATATGAGCGGTCGCGAAGTTTCGATTTTATGTAGGCCCCTATACTGCTAATGGCTTGCAGACCGCTGAAGCGTGACGACGTGGGATTGCAGCAGGTCTACTAACGTTTAAATAAATCGAGTGGCATAATTCGCATAGGAACATTTTTCTTTGACCAACGCTAGGCCCGGTTCTTGTTTTGTAGTCTTAGGGTCAGGCACTGTCGGGTTATTGCGCATTTTGTAGTGTGTTGCCGCTATTCGTGCGGGTTGACCACAACAAGACATACGACAGCTGCAATCGATGGCTGTATAACGATGCGCCTGGCCTACATTCGCATTCGCTACACTACACCCACGCCGAGCAAGCGTGTTGCAATCACCGGCGACAAGATTCGCGCGATGGCACGATAGGCTCTGCTGCTTATAGAATCTGTTGACGCAGCCCTGGATTGTGGGCGATTGAGTTTTGAATCATAGTCAGTCTGTTCGATTTCACATGGCTGTGAAATCGAACCACAGGAAACCATTTATAATTACCAGAAAGCACCTTAAATGTTTGACGTTTTGGCCAGTTCATCCGTATAGCATTCTGGATGTTAGGCGGATAAACTGAAACCGCCAGTTACGCTAGCAATGACTGCAGGAAGTCAAGTACATGTACATCGTACTTCTATAACTTGACTCTTGGTATTAGTATAGAATTGCGCAGTGATTTGATCCGACTGTGTCAAGCAAATTGTTTAAGGGCTGCACAAAACGACGTATCGATAAGACCCTCATGCAATTGGTATTTATAGCAATTCCGTGACTTCTATCAGTGACCAATCACTAGGTAGCACTTTTTAGCCAAATAACTTGAGCGATAATAAGCGCTGCTCACCGTGGAGGAGGGATGGAGGGGATCCAGTCGACAGCCGAGGCGATGCGCCGCCGCAGACTGTACCAGCGCCGCAAGGCCGTCACCATCAGCGACTCTGAGGACCTCGAGCGGCTCGACGACCGGGGGGGACCTTCATCGGGGGCTGGTGGGGCGGGGAAGCAACGACCCCCGCTTACCGGATTTGGCGGGTAATGGGCACGATAGACTGCTACTTAAAAAAAATCGAAACCCAACCAGTTAGAAATTTAATTTTGAAAGTCGATCCTGATGCACTACAAACATTGAATGTCACAAACCAACATTCGGAAAATGAATTAATTAATCTTTGCCTTTATACACTGCAGACCCTTATTTTCCAAAACAGATTGCGAAAATTTTATTTGTCAAAATGTCGTAGACTATGGAGACATTAGGAGACTTCTAATTTTTGCAGACAAATACATGCTTAATTATCATCGTTCTTGTGGACTAAGTGTAGGACGATTTGGAGGGAAAATGTCGCACTATTTATTGCTTCCCTCCAATAGCAAAAGATTCTGACACCTCACACAATCTTTTTGTTTCCGCAAAAAAACCACGAGTTCGCCGAATCAAACAAAATGCACAGCAATCAATCAACAGTATTTAACGACATAACATCAAAAAGTTCATCTCATAAAAGCCGCATAAAATTTTTACCCGGAATAGAAGACAGCAGAGCAATGAAACATTGAATTGGCCTATTTTGACAATTAGCATCTAGAATGTAAAAAATCAACTTGCATTTCATAGTGTGAGTTTCGACCGACATTTCGGATTTCAGCTCCCTGGGCGATGCTTGCTCCAAGCCGCGCGGTGAGCCCACAGCCTCCCTCCAGTCCATCCTCAAGAAAACAGAGGGGCGCTACGAACGCCGCTACGCCTCCCCCTCCAACCCCCGCCCCTTCTCCGACCCCAACCTCCCAGCTCCCACCCCCGTATACTCACACACCGCAACCCCCAGCAGACTCCACAAACCCTACTGGCAGACCCTTTCCGCCTCAGACTTCTCATCCTGCGGTCACAGTGAGGGCGGACTCAGGGGATGTTTTGCGAGGAGGGCAGGGGGCGTGTCCCCGCTGCCTTGGGGCGTGGCCATCGACCTGGGGATGCGCCAGGATACGCTCCACTCCCCCCGGATCTCCCCCGTCCTGCGGCGCCCCCTGACGGTAGATTCGGGGGAGGAACTGCTGGGGCAGGGGGATGATGCATTGTACGCCGGCGCGGGGAAAATCGGTATGCATGCCTACACGCTACATAGGCCGCGGCCACCGATCTTACATTTGCTATTTTCGTGCAAATTTTGCCATATTAAACCCTGTGTATTTGGCACAATGACCATATCTTTAGTTTTTAACGTCTAATCCGTTTGCTTTCGAAATATTTCTATAGGTTTGATTATCATACGATTTTTTTAGCCATTTAAAAAAATGGTTTTAGCGTTTAAGTTGATGTATATTAATTGAGTCTAGGCTTACCTGTAAGTTAGTTTTAGACAAATTTAAAGTTTGCCCATTATGAGAATTAATACAGTTAACACTTACCGCAATTTAAACTTTTGCCATTGATAAGTATGCTGTAGGTTCTGTTGGCCTACGTATGCAAGAAATTCAAATACGTCTACATGTACATGTACATGTACATGTACGACCTCGAGACGGATCAATGCACTGTTAAAGGCGAGTGGGTGGAAGCATTGTGGGGTGATTGAGCATGGGGATCACGCTGCGTCCTTGGCTTGAGGCTGAGTTGCTAACATCGTGTCCCGCATTTAGGTTGCAAGCGACCGTGACGCTTGGCTCCCTTGAGTAGACTAGGCGACATTATTCGACAACATTCTTACGGCAGGCTAGCAAAAATGTTTCGACATAGCTTAGCCAGACGAAAAGAATACAAACAATACAGGCATTCTAGAAATGTATTTAGCTTTTATCTTCAAGGCCTCAAGAGCGCAGGCCCAAGTGATTTCTTTCATTCTTCATTCGTTAACGAGCGTATTACTATCTAGTTAATTACTATCTAGGCTCTGCAGACAGATTCCAACAATAATTGTCGCGCTGATTATTTTTGCGCCAGTGTTATTGTTGTATGTCTACCATCGGTCACCAAGCTTTCAGCCCGCAGCACTCACTAATGCAGTCCAACCGAGTGGCCGGGAGTTCTGCCGCATCCATTTGAACATTCAAGATCTCGCCGTCGCAGAAAGGATGCGGAGTCCGGTTTGATATGAAAATGTAGGGGGGTCGAAATTGTTATTCGAGTGACATTGTAGCTTTCGATGCACATTTTCGAAATTTATATCGTATGTCCGAGAAGGAGCTTATCAAATATACAGTTTTGGAATTCGAAAGCTACATGAAGAGTTTACACCAACAAATAGCCGAATGGAAAACTTGAATCATATTTATTGCTCAATTTTGTGGACCAATTTTCAGCCTATTTAGGATTTGAAAGATTAGAAAACAAACGGATCACATTTTTGAACACGATTTTCGAATCAATCTGGATAAAAAGATAGTTTTTATACGTCAAAGTTCAAAGTTATGATTTGAATTCTTTGGCCCATTGACAGTAATTATAAAATTTGTTTCCAGAGTTTGTTCAGTGGTCGCTTTTAAAACTAGCGCGCGTTCCACCGACCGCGCGAGTCCACGGAAGGAATGTGTGGTCTACACGGAGCGCGTCCCTTTCAATTGGCCGTTCGGCGCTCAATTTGTTCGAATGCATTAGACCTATACTGTAGCTGTGCGTGTACTCGAGGCACGACCGTCCAATACAACGCGAATGCTGAGCCGAATCTCTCAAACCACGCATAGCTGTAGAACATTTTCGTTTCGAATTTTAACATTCACTTACTCACTTCGCGAAATTGATGTTTTCTGTGAAAGTTTGCATATGCTATATAGTAGCTTAAGGGCGTTTTTTTGCCAATGCGTGTTCAATATCTCGAAAATTTTGAAACTTCTTCCAAGCGACTAGGATAATATGAGCTTCTCAAATCCGAGTTCAACTATTTGCATGACGTTTTTAATGCGCTCTAGTTTTGCTTTTATTTTTCGCGCTGTTTCTAGGTTATTTTCTGTCTTTTTCCACATTTATTACTTCAGAACAAAATACAGGCACATACATAAATCGCATACGAAGTAGCGAGGTTAAGCAAAAAGAGACAATATATCCCCGAGAAGGCTTGTGCCTATACCTAACCCCTACAGCTCAGTTTCAATACCACATCAAGTTAACAATCACAAACAGGCAATCGTTTAAGTCCTTATCATACATATACCGTAAGTATATATGATACTATAAGTGTTCCTCTTCGTTGCAAAGCCACACAGATATCCAAGTCCCTATCATCTCTGCCGAGAAAGAAGAAAGGATACCTGCCGGAGTGGAAGAGGCAGGCTTGTCAGAAACACAATAGCACGAGATGTCCGGACGGAGCACTGGTGGGCACTGAGTCTTTGAGAGCCGCTGAAGAGGTAACAGTGATGTCGTTCAATTATTATTCTCGTTTGCTCGTTAGCATCCTGTCTTGTCAATTTATCTTTTGCACTGGTGACTGTTGTATCTACATTTTTCTACTGCAATAACAAGTACAGTTTGATATAATATAATTATAATAATAATAATAATAATAATAATAATAATAATAATAATAATAATAATAATAATGGGTTTTTCGTTCATTTCATAGTCTGGCGACCATATCGGGGACGCCCTCCTGGCAACACAGGCATCATCCTTAGTCCACCCAGACTGAGATAGAGATC
>JAQIWG010004368.1:0-16153 GCA_034695025.1 Chamaedrilus cognettii | reverse complement strand
TGTATTCCTGATATTCAGTTATTGGTTTAATGTCCTTGCCTCTGTCCCTGTATTCCTGATATTCAGTTATTGGTTTACTGTCCTTGTCTCTGCCTCTGTATTCCTGATATTAAACTATCAGTCTACTGTTCGTGTTGATGCTTGATGCAGCTGCCACTGGGTCGTCAGTGCATCGACAGTTACCGGTCACTGCGCCGCCAGTGTGTGTTCTCGCACGACGAGCTTCTGTGTGCGATGTGTGGGCGCGCCGACACGCTTGACATCGAGCTGGCACGCGCCATACACACGGACCTTGCGGCTATGGTGGAGAGGGAGATAGCTGAGCGCGACACACTCTCACTCCAGGTGACACATAGAGACACACACACACACAAAGTTTTAGTAATACAAATAAATGAGTTTAGTGAGTTTCAGCTTTCAACGATGTCATCAGGAACCCGCGATTGTTTTTGGCGACAGTCAATCTGTACACATTCACTGGGGATGGTCGTCAAAATGAATTCCAACGATTTAATCGCATTTTTGAGTTTTAGAGGATTTGATTTGATGATGTATTTGAGCTGAATAATAGTATTGTGACGCATTTGGTTTTGTGGACTGGGGTTTGGTTGATGCCCTCACGCTGCTGCTGTGTGAGCTGATTCTTGAGTGCGTGTTGGTGCAGGTTTGAGATCGATGTAAGAACAGCTTGTATGCAACGTGCAATGAGTGGCTGTGGATGGGTGAGACTTGATGGAGAATGAGGCTGTCGGGGACCTGGCGTGTGAGCAAGCACCGACAGTGGTGTGTCGGTGTATGTAGAGGCTAACTTGGCGTAATGAAACGCTTGGATGCCAAGGACCTGCCATGTGGGCGCGCACTAACTGTGGTGTGTAGGGGCTGACTCGACACGAGGCGTGCGCCCTAGAGCGTCTAGACGACGATGAGCGTCAGTGCGAACACTGCAAGACGACCCTCTTCCTCTCCGCCGTGCACTGCGCATGCAGACCTGGTAAGTGTATGATCTAAGTGTGAGGCTTTCAGATCAAATCACTGGGCTTATAGTCCGTTTCGGCGCCGAAAGGCGCCATCGGGGACCTCGTGGCAGTCATTGGTTCACAGTCCATTACTCAAGGTTACTATGGATGGGTGATAGTAATGTAACAATAAGACTAGTAATGTATACAATGGATGACCGGTGGAGATAGGTGCACACAAGCTTGTTTGTTGTTCTTGGTTTGTTGCTGATGAAGTCTTCGACTAAATGAATCTGCTCTCGCTGCAGACAAGCTGGTGTGTGCGGACCACGCGGACCTCCTGTGCGCGTGTCCCAGCAGTGCTCGCACCCTGCGCACGCGTTACGACTGCACAGAGATGCGTGCAATGCTCGCGCGAGTCAAGCGTCGCTGCACCGCGCTGGACGACTGGACGCACCGCGCAGGCGCCGCACTCAACGCACCAACCGACCTCAAACGTGGTGAGTGCCACCTCCTCAAACCAAGTCTACACCCCCCCGACTTAAACCAGATCAACATCCCCCCACTTCAAGCATATCAGCTATTCAAAATATCTCGTGTTTTAAAGGGTTTGAGGTGCCATAATTGAATATTAGATTCAAAATACAAATTCTGAGAACATAGTCCTGCTCTGCAGTTAGCTGAAGTGACCGTGTTGTGTGTGGCAGAGCTGTCAGAGCTGAAGGAGATGGTGCAGGAGGCACGCGACACCAGGCTACCGGAGACTGCGACACTGCTGCTGCTCACGGAGGCGGTGCGCAAAGCTGACGAGTGCGTCGCCATGGCGACACAGCTCACGCGCAGGAAGATTAGAACTAGGTATCTGCGAGAGGGGAGGGGAATATAGCGCGGTTTTAGCTGATTGATCAATAATACAGTTGTATTGGCGTGCTTCATCTTCAGCTTGTTCAGTTGTCTGATCAATCAAATGGTTGTCTTCTATTATTGTCTGAAAAACACTAACTTTACGAATTTCTGATATTTTTTATAATAAACATATAAATGCACTATACTTTTAAAGTGATTATTTTTATTGAGAAGTTTTATGCCCTGAATATTTTTAATACTTTTTATTGAGGTTAGACGAAACTGTAAAAATTACAAAAGAATAATGGGTTGTAATTTTGTATGAAGTGTGATTTAGACTGATCATTGGTACTTCTGTTAATGAGCTGGATGTATGCGCACCTGTGTGTGGTGGTGTTATATTCTGTTAATGAGCTGGGTATATATGTGTGCCTGTGCGTGGTGGTGGTATCAGGCTGCGCGACGCCCTCAAGCCTCGCGGCACCAAGATGGCCGTCGAGCGACTGAGGGGCCTCTGCGCCACAGTTGACTCTCTCTGCTGCAAAATCAAGGAATACACCGAACTCAAGGTACAGCATGGCAGCTTTGGTTGCTCGCTATTCTTAACTATCTCGTAGTCTTTTTGCATCAATTTACTTTCAATTGAGGTGATATATAAAAAATGGAGTTATATTAAGTTTTTATGATATGATGTGAACATCAACGATCGCTGGTTTTGGTTGTTTCCTTAATTTTAATTAAGCGAGCAGTGTAGTATTAGTAACATTTATTCAATCTAAGTCATTCTATCGCTAGCTGACATATATGTCTAAGACATGCTGAACTGTATGTGGGAGTGGGATCTAGCAGGCTAGTGTTTTGTCACTAGGACCTGTTGAAACGTGCTGGTGAGTGGGAGGCAGAGGCAGGTCTGCTGCTAGCCGGCGGACTGCCGACAGACCTGCTCCGACTGTCTGCCCTTGTCGACTCAGAGCTCTGTCTCTGTCTGGACCTGCCTGCGCTCTCTCAGCTCAAGCAGGTACCAGTGTGTCCAGCAGTGTTACCAGCAGTGTGTCCAGCAGTGTGTCCAGCAGTGTGTTCAACAGTATATTCTGTACTTTAGTATTTTTTTGATATAATTTGTTGCATGTTAATTTTTCTAATGTACATTTGCATGAGTGATAATGAGAAGTGTTCTACTTTTGAAACACGGTCCTTGATCACAGAATTTATTTGGATGATTTGTGACGAATTTGTACAGACCAATGGCTGTGTGCGCAGCTGCTGATCGGTGGCCAGTGGCTGGAGGAGGCGGAGCAAAGCCTGCGTGACCGCTCAACACTCACGCTGGCCTCACTGGGGTCAAAGATTGAGGCCGGGTCAAGGCACGGCGCGCTATTGGCCTGCAAGGAGGCGGTCGTTAGACTGAAGGAAGTGTTGAAGCGCTGTAATCAGATCACGACTCAAGCTGACGCCTACCTGACAGCTGGGTGCGCACTGCAGCTCACTGTTGTGTAGTAATATGCCAGTTGTGTATCACATGTATTATGTGTATATGCATTGTCTTGAATATTGGGCTCCGATGTAATTATGTAAGTATTACTTTGTTGTGTAGCTAATCTACTCATTTACACACACTTATTGTATTGATGGTGATTATTACAGAGACAGTGGTGCAGTGGTAACCAGTCCCAGTTCTGTGTTCAACTCCAGCTTGAGCATCAGTCTGCATATAGAGCCAAACGTGCTGTGTTGGTGTAGCACACAAGTCAGAGCTGTGGTGCTGTGTTGGTGCAGAGAGAGCCCCGCGCTGGGTGCGGTGGAGCGCCTGGTGGGCGAGGCTGACGAGGTGGGGGTGCAGCTGGACAGCGTGGATGCCCTGAGAGCGCTCTGCCTCAAGGCCACTGACTGGGGCACCAAGGTCAATGCCCTCCTGGTACGTTACTCGCTTCACACTTAGTTGCACCGGGCACTGTTTATCTTTTATGTATCTTTTAATTCGGATCCATATTAGCACGCTTTATTTCTGGGTTTTAAAAATTCTTGTGATAATGATTCGCATCTAAAGATTGAAACTAGTGATTTATTCATGGTTTATAAAAGTATCTCGATTTGCTATGTTTCAAGCGATGTGATTGGTTGCGCTGTGTGTGTGTGTGACAGGCGCGGTCGCACAAGCCGCACCTATGTGAGCTAGACGTGTTGGTGCGCAAAGGAGCGCGCATCGGGCTGCGCATGGCCCTGCTCGACCAGCTGGGCATGAGTGCGGACAACGCACGCGCCTGGCAGGCGCAGTTCACTCTCGCACTCGCGCAACAACACTCACTCATCAGACAGGTACTCACTCCTGCATTTTTTCACTCACTCATGCACTCGCGCACCAACACTCACTCATCAGACACCTGTCTGATCTCACTCACTCACTCCCGCACTCATTGGCTCACTCATGCATCAGACACCTGTACTGGTCTCACTCACTCACTCCTGCACTCATTGGCTCACTCATGCACTCGTGCAACAGCACTCACTCATCAGACAGGTACTGGTCTCACTCACTCACTCATGCACTCATTCACTCACTCATGCACTCGCGCAACAACACTCACTTATCAGACAGGTACTGGACTCACTCATTCATCACTTACTCCTGCACTCACTCACCAGCACTCACTCTATGTAGCATTCAGTCATCATTGAGGCGTCACCTTATTTGGTGCTATAGTTGATTAATCGCTTGACTGTATGTGACAGGTGGTGGAATCTGCGGAAAAGTGTCAAAAATGGACATCTGCAAACGCTTCTGATTCAGATTGTGACTTGGTAAGTTGAGAACTCTTTTGGTTTTTGGCTGCGGTCTGTTTCATGCGATGTTAGGTCTACTATTGTTACATTTCCATAAAAGGCATTGCTGTTTGCCCTCGATGTGTCTGTGAGTTGTTGATAGGAGTCTGACACCTGTTTGTTGACCTGCTCCACCCCTGCTGTGTTGATTGTCGAAGCATTCATGTGATTGCTTGATCATGGTATGTCCCTAGATGGAACTGAAGCATTCATCTGATTGGTTGGCCGTGGTATGTCCCTGGATGGAAATGAAGCATTCATGAAGCTCACATGAAGCATTCATGTGATTGGTTGGGTGGTTTGTCCCTAGATGGAGCTGCTGACGGAGACAGAGACACAGCTGCTGGCGCCACTGACAGCGTGTCGAGCGGAGAGCGAGGTTCAGCCAGGCCCCTGCCTCCCACTCTGCTGCGTGTGCGCCAAGGCTGCCGCCCCCACCAATAGTCTGCAGTGTGTCGTCTGCAATACTCCCTACCACGGTGCGCCAGTCCTTTTCGTTTTATAACAATATTACATATCATTACTACTATAACTAAGCCGATTTCCTATAGCACCATTACAAGGCAAGCCAAGTCCAGAGACAAATCTGGGGCGCTTTGCAGTCTTTTCGTGTATTGTACGTTGTTTTGTGTCAATACCTCATTGGTTTTGCTCATTGTAGTGAAGAAAAATGATGATAAAGGCTTCAAAGTAATGCCACGCCAGACAGACTCGTCGAGGCTCGCTGCGTGTAGAGGAGGAGGCTGGAGTGGATGCTTTGCTAAGCAGTGTTGCAAAGTCGTAAAGTCGCGAAGTGCATTTTAACTGAAACATTCAACTAGGAGTTAACAAAGTAAATGCTCCGTGTACTTGTAGATGATGGGTGGATTGGTGTGGTGGTTGGCTATTTGCGCTGTAGCAGCGTTGCCATTCTCGTTAGCAGAAATCATATTTTAAACATTCACATTTAAAATGAGTAATTTTCAGGAGAGAACTTGAAATGCTGTAGATTGAACAACGATTATAAAATGATTCTATGATTGGTACGAGGCATTTGTCATTCAATTAGGCGTAATACTACGCAATTATAGCAAACTTATTGTTGTAGTACAATTACGATAAAAGTGATTCGTATCAAATTACAGACCTAATACATGTATGCATTTTAGCTAACATTTCGCTACCCTACAGAGTCGTGTAGGGGCTCTGTCCCCCCCGCTCCCTCAGACCCACCCCCGCTGCTCTTCTGCCCGGCGTGCCTGCCCCTCCCCGGTGTCTGGGCGCCCCTGACAGTCGTCCAGTCACTGGCACGCTCGTGGGCGTGTCTGGGCGTGTGTCTGCCCGCCGGGCGGGCGCTGCTTGCTCTGAGCGAGCACCTGCAGGCATGGCGCCAGCGCGCCCAGGCGTGGCTGGCACGCGACGACGTTGTAGCCTTGACGACGAGGCAGGCCAACACGGCGCTCGTGACACATGGTACGCACTGCAGGCTGCGAGCGGTAGGCAGGCTTGTACGACTATCGGATGAGAATTAATTAGTTTTAGACTGTCACAAAACAAAATGATGTCAAGACTCTATCAGATCATGTAAATTAGATTTCACATCTAATTTCAAGACACTACATTGGCGGTTATAAAATAGATGTGATATCACTCAAGTCTGTTTCGAATGAAGATGATATAGATATAGATGTAGATAAGTAGATAACAATGCTTGATTCAATACAGTTGTATTAAAATACATTATAGTGATATATAGTGATGATATGATGCATCCGTTACAGGAAGTAAAGCGACGAATGGATTGGGGCACTGCGACATGGTGAAGGGGGTGGGGAGGAATGGGGTGAGCAGCAGAAACAAGGGCCAGGGGAGTCCGCAGCAGCAGCGGCAAAATCATCAGCAGCAGCAGTCAGATGTGATCACCGCAGCAAGCTTTGAGAAGATGCTGCTGGAGCTTGACCATGTTGAGGCCACTGCTCCTCTAGGCCCAGACACAGGTGCGACTGGGACTATTTGAACAGTATGGTTGCTCTTGGAAGAGTGGAATAATAGACACTACTGCATGTTGTATCAGAGCTGCTAGCGCAGCAACACATGGCGTGTGTTGTTTAATTAAACAAGAAGGGACGAGAATTGAGTGGTCGCTGGTATCACTACTGTTTCATTGTCATGGTTGAGCAATAAGCAACCAGTCAATAAAGCGTGTCGGTTGATGTTGTGTACTGCAGACTTCCAGACACGCTTGAGCGCCCAGTCAGTGGAGCGTGCAGGTGAGCTGGTGCTGAGTGCGGTCGTGCTCGCAGTGGACACGCCTGAGCTGCATGCCCTGCTGCACGCCCTGCTCGCTGACGTCACGGCCAAGCTGGTCTGTCTGTCCATCTGTCTGTTTATCTGACTTCTTTCTCATTTTCTAGTAAGTGGCAGAAGCGTAATGCTAATGCATCCTGTTGATTTCGACCCAGTTTTCTCTTTTATATTTTGTATTCAGACGTAGTATAGTCGACTGATGCTCTGTTGAGAGAGCCCAGTCTCTCTCAGCGTGTTGTGTGTGTGTAGAGCCCTCTCTCTCAGTGTGTTGTGTGTGTATAGAGCCCTCTCTGTCAGTGTGTTGTGTGTGTGTAGAGCCCTCTCTCTCAGTGTGTTGTGTGTGTCTAGAGAGATTTTGTTGTCTGTGTGGTGAGCCCTGTCTCTCAGTGTGTGGTGTGTGTAGAGAGAGCCCTGTCTCTCAGAGTGTTGTTGGTTCCCTGCCAGGATGAGGAGCGCGCAGCAGCAGCAGCCAGGCAGGCACAAGCACAGACACTGGCCTTGCAGGCTGCTTTCAGTGATAGACTGAGCGCTGGAGCAGGAGCAGGAGGAGGAACAAAGCAAGCCAAGCGCAAGAGGAAGAGCCTGATAGTGCCACGGGTCGAGAGTGGGTGGCAGGGGCGCCCTGCGGGGGAGGTGGGGGGGGTGGGGGGGGGGGAGGTGGGGGGGGAGGAGTGGACGAGCGTGGATGAGACGATAGCGGCAGTGGCGGCTGGACTGGACCTGGGTGATGGCAGCTTGGGCGGTGAGTGGGCGGGACTTCAATTGAAAAAACTATTTTTAATAATTGTGAACGTTAGCTGCAATATTACTGATTGTAAGTAATATGTTTAGCTTAGTTACAGCAAGTTATTGAGAGCCAATAGGTAGATGCAGAGAGATGTACTGCGGTGAATCCTACAGTCGTGGGTGCGTGTGCTGTATGCAGTAAAGAGGAAGAGAAGAGTCTCGTCAGTGGAGAGTGGTCTGAAGGTCGCGGTCGCCTCCAAGTCCAAGCAGTCCTCCACCGCGGCCTCGAGTGAGCTCTGCTCCGCTCGACAGTGTCTCAAGCCAAAGGGTCGGTCTTAGGCTTCTTCTGCTCGCTGCCTCGTTCATCTGAACGTTTCATCTGAACTAACTTCTGACGCTGTAGTTACTATCGTTGCAGAAATGTTTCTAGAAGACGTTTAGCAACATCAGAACGCCTGAATCTGTGTGAAAACAACAAAAAAAGGCGTTAGATCGTCCAAGTCTTGTACTGAAATAAGAGTAAAAAAAAGTGATACATAGTGCCATCGTGATACATCCACCCTCTGCCTGCGTGTCAGCTTCTATTGCGTATTGCTATAGCGTCTTGATTAAGGCATACCAATAATTGTTGTTAACTAATTTTTATTTATCTTCTATCATTTTTTTCATAGTTGAGTAGTCGTTGGTTTTTGCGGTTTATCTCTTTATGCAGACAAGCGCATAGACTGGGTGCAGTGTGATGCGTGTCAGCGCTGGTTCCACCTCTACTGCCTCGGCCTTCACCTCACGGCTGCGCAGGTCAAGGCCATGGACTACGTCTGTCGCATCTGTGAGCAGGCCACGCTTACCCCCCACCCCACGCCCCCCCCTGGACCCCCCCCTGGGCCTGCCCCTGGACCCCCACCAGGGGCCCCTTCTGACAGCAAGGCCCCCTTGCCTAGTCAGCAGTGTGGGACTGAGAGCCACTCTGCCGCTGCTGGTGTTGTGTCAGGGGGAGAGGTCTCAGGGACTGGGCCCCCTCTACATTCCCTGCATTGTGTCCCCCCTTGCTCCCCCCCCAGAGTCGCTGAGAGTCACAGCGCCGCAGCGGTGCATGGCCTGCTGTCACTGTCGAGTGGACTAACAGCTGGACTGTCACTTAGACTCTCGACTGAACTGTCGACTGGACTAACAGCCGAGCTGTCAGCTGAGCTGTCAGCTGAGCTGTCAGCTGACCTGTCAGCTGAGCTGTCAGCTGAGCTGTCAGCTGAGCTCTCAGCTGAACTGTTGCATCAGTCGGGTATATCTCAGAGTTTAACCCTGGAGGAGGCATGGCGGTTGCATGCCTCTCTACCCCTGGTCCCCGCCCCCCCTCCACAGCAGTTGCTTCCCTCCCCAACCTTCTCCCTCGCGCCCACAAGTGCATTGTATGCACCTCCACCCATTATGCTCATACCCCCGCAGCGTCACAGAGCCCCCGCCGCGCCGGTGGCGGACTGGTCGCCGCCCCCCCAGTTGTCGCTGTGCGGTGGGGGCGGTGTGTCAGACTATGAGTCGTGCGTCGTGTTGGACTACAGCTGTAAGGCTGCCGTGTGCGCGCAGGCCATAGACTACAGCTGCAAGCCGCGCCAGGCCGCGGCCCCCTCTAGCTGCGCACTATAGCCACCTGCACATACTGTATAACAGGATATTTTAGCTGCATGTTATTTGTGTGGATTTGCCTCTCTGAAATTTTTTTGCACTTAATTTTTGCGTTTTTGAGGACTGCTCATTATAATAGCTTCTGCAGCTTTATTTTGGCGCATGTCTGCGAGTTGTACCGAAACGCAAAATTTGACAAAATGACATGCACGCGAAAATTTCATGTTTTATAGTACAGTGTGGAACGAAGTAACACACTTTCATAGTTGTACAAGACCTACAAATTCTATTTTCAATTTGCACATTTCAACAGTTGATGGTTCATTATCGGGCGCAGCTGTGCCTGTTGTGCGGGCTCAGAGTGCCCTCTGTATGCAGCTGCAAATATATGGAGGCCTCGAGACAAACATGCTGCAGTGGGTGAGAGTGTGGGGCAGCGGTTTGTTTGGATGACCGTTTGGTTGTAATTCAGATTGTTGATGCATGATTGGCGCGGATCTGCGCATTGGTTTAGTTTTGTGTTGTATCTCGTGTCTGATTGGACGTCTACTGTGTGTGACTTTGGCGGTAGATTGAAATTAACATATTATCATATATCATTTATATTTGAATATTAGATATAAGTTGGCTTATAAATAGCAATATGTGAAGGCTGTATATTAGCAGAGAGTGTAGAGCGTTGGGTGGTGGTCAGAGATGCATATGAGGCGCTGTTTAGTGCATGCGTCATGAAACATACAAGAGTCTGTGGTATATATGCACAAAGGCAGCCGTTGTTTGAAATAACGACGATCGTTGTCGGTTTATTAAGTTTTGTCATACTTCATGCACTTTGATTGACTATTGATTTTGTAATTTTTGTGTTGCTTGCTTGTTAAATAGCGCACCGAAGCATGGTGGTTTTATTTATTTTAGAGTGACAGCTGCTATGTCTGGTGGAGAGTGGTACGCTTAAAATAGAAGAAACGGCTTGAACTTGGCCATTTCCATAGTTTCTGTTATCATAATAACGGCGTGTGTTTTAAGAGAGCTAAGCAAAGTATTGAAATTTAATTAAGTAATTTACGTAATTTAAAACGTGCAAATGTCGTCAATTCTCCTCTAGTCTTTCAAAACGGGAGCTCAACTTTTAAAATCACAATTGGCTGTGACGAATGAAGTCAAATTTCTCAAATAATCTTCTTCAACAGCCATTAAAGTTACTTGCGAATTTTGTTGTAATAAATTTGGTACTGTTTAATTTCATGAAACGGCAAGTCATTCTATATTTATCTACTTTAGATCTTGAATAAAATGGATCTTCTGAGTCACAGTTTAATGCTTCATTTGCTCTGAATGCAGCTGTGAAGTGTGATGGAGCCTTCACTTTTTGTTACACCTACTTTTAAATAAACCCATTAGTATCGAGTTAATCTTTGTCTCTGTGCATTGGCTTGGCGACCATTAGGCAATGCTGTTTATACGCTACATGTACCCATTTAAAATGCTTTTATTTATTCTTCCGTGAAAGCCATTTTTATTTCAAATATATACCCTGAGCATGAATTATGCATGAATTTATTTTGATGCCGCACACGGATAGAGCGTTTCTATAATTACTTACATTGATAGAGAATTTATAGATTAGTTAACTGATCTAGCCTGGCTCTTCACAGATTGGGATCCATTGCAATATATGGGTTCTGCTTTTTAAAATGAACTGGCCTCAGTTGTCATATTGTGTACTACACCTAAAGTTATGTACTGCAGACCTATGCATATAAGGAGTGACTGATAAGACTGACTATCACTGATTCACGAAATTCGCCAGAATTACATGCACTAGAAAAGTGCATGTTTGACAATATTTCACTGCTGCAGTAGATCAGCATTATGATTCTCTGGTCATCGGCACGAATGTTTTGTCAATTTGACCGATCACAATGTTTCTGTTACTTCTGTATCTCTACAATTTCATGACTACTTTATAAACGATTTGATCTTTATTTCTTTTTGACTTCACGATAAGCTTAGTCGCATACAATAGTGCTATTGTATTGCGTGATCAGTGTATTTGGAAGCTGCGCAGCGTACAATGATGTCAAGTGCATTGTAGCCAACTTTGTATGTTGTCGTCTTGACCGCTGCAGAATTGTAGCCTGTTATACTGCGCGCACAGGCGAGCGCGCGCAGGCGCAGCGCGTGTTATTTTGAGAATTTTGAGAACGGTAGCTTCAACGTTGTGCATGTGTCTGTCATTCGTACGACTGCCCAGAAATGTAATTAAGCCATCCGTTTGAATTACTGTCCTAAGGCGAATAAAGCTGCGAGTAATATAAGCAGTTCATTGAGTATCCGTTGTTATGATTTAAGGTATTTAAGTCTGATATTTTGAGTTATTCGTCATTGAGGACTCTAGAGTCTAGTCACTCATAACTTACAATCTGAAATTTATCATGCGACATAACCAGTCTGCAGTGATTGCCAGTTTAAACGCAGCTGTGCCATGCAGTGTGCGAGAGTCAGGCCTTGCAACAATAGCTAGTCAGCCTAAGACAAAGTTATATTTGATATAACTATATAGCCTAACACGAAGAAGATAAAAAAATTCGACTGCATGCTGTAGCGATGCGCACCAGACGTCAGACGTTTTGACGCGAGTTCTGCTCTTGATGTGATAAGCATGGTTAGACGAGCACTGACCGACTATATTGATTGTTCGCTCTCGAGTTGGTAATAGCAAATATGCCGGGAGCAGATAATAAGGTAGACCCAAGCTAGCATAATTACAGACACTTGGTAGCGTGAATTGACATTTCAGGTCGCGCAGTCGTCGAGGAGAGTGGGGAGTGCTTGATTCAGTTTGACGTGTAGGGGTCTGCATGTAGGGGCCTGCATGTAGGGGCCTGCATGTAGGGGCCTGCATGTAGGGGCCTGCATGTAGGGGCCTACATGTAAATCTGTTTTTAACCAACTTTCGTCGCAGTCCATAATGCAAATCGCCAGTCACAAATAAGACGCCCAATAAAAGACTTTCAGTTGCATGACAGTGTTTTTAGAAAAATGTATGCGCTAACGGTATGAACTAAAAATGAGATGCTGTGAAGTATAGGCCTCTATAGTGGGATAGGTTGATCATGGTTACGAGGTGAGATGAAGCTGGACCAAATACCTTTGAAGCATTTGGCATATGACCGTAGTGCCAACGGCGCCTACTCACGCGCGTCAGTTGTACAACCGTATTATATATTCTGTGGTGCAACTATACGTGTTGTAACCCTGCACGATCCACCATCATCCTCGCTTTACGACAGAACCTCTGATGACTATCGTTCGCAAACCTGGATCCGCTCGGCCACCGCTAGCCCATGCATTCACTCCGATAATTATTGAGTGGTGCAAACATCTTTTTGTCGAGAGAAAATATCTTGAGTACCCTACAGCTTAACTACGTGTAGCTGTAGGCCTATACTGTGAGTTATTCATGAACTCGTAACTGGCGACCTCTTGTGACTGTTGACCGTAGCAACTGTCTCCAAGCTGTCTGGTCACACTACGCTATGTCTCAGTAGCAACTGTCTCCAAGCTGTCTGGTCACACTACGCTATGTCTCAGTAGCAGCTGTCTCCCGAGTATGCCTAAAACAATTATGGTCCACTGCGCTATATTGAATGCGCTAACTACGGCGCAACAATCATAATTTTTATCATTGACCACTCGCGAGCTGTTGGCAGTGGAGCTGTAGCCTATATATATGCAGTAGAACGTATATAGTAACGGGCAGATACAATATTGCATGCGTGTAGCAGTGAGCCGGAGAATGTCGTGTAGCCTACTGATACTGTAGGTCGACGCATTCGGCGTGCAACTGGCTTAAGCCTGATGAATACGAACGCGTGTCATGTAAATTGCATACGGCAATCCCGACATACATGTACATTGTACACGTAGTCTGCTGTTGCGCTAGCTACTGTAGTAACTGAACAGTGAAACATGTCGAGAAGCGAAATTCTTGGAAGCTGGGTAAGCTCGATGTTTTCGATGTCGCAAATTTTTCGCTTCAATTTGAAATGACGATGCAAAACAAAAGCATGGAATATGCGCTCAAGACAAAATTTAGTAGGCCTCATAATCGGGTGAAGATACACGCATAATCGAGGATATGGTCTGTAGCGCATAGGCGAGACTGAACTGTAGGCCAGACATACATGTAGCCCAGTATGCATGGGCGATGACATCGTGTCGTCAATGAAATATAAAGCCTTGACTGAAATCGTTGAGACAGATCCTTTAGGTCCATTGTATAATTAAAGCCTAGACCTGAAGTCTAGAGCAACTGTTTGAAGCGGGCGAGTGCATTGTGATTGTGATTGACTGTGACAGCTGGTTTCTTCAACACGGTTTAATGGTGGTTCAGGATTTAGCCAACCTTTTTGCATAGGTTAAATCCTGACCACCATTTAATCCGTGTTGGATAAACCAGCCCTGAATGTCGGCTAAATGTGGACTGTACATTATAATTGTTGAATCCATGCCTCGAGTGTGGCGTTAGCTAAAGCCCAGATTGGCGGTGCTCACTGCTTAGTTCAACTCGGGTTTCTACGGTCACGAGAGGAGCAGGCCCCGCAGTGAGTGGTTCGCCTACCGGCGGGACGCCACCCCCCAGCCCCCGCCCCTCTTCCTACAACGATCTCAGGTCCACTGTAGCCGCTCAATTGTGGGCCTGTAGGTCTAGCGCCGAGCGTCTCTGTTTTCATCCGAGCTTCCTTTTTAGAAGATCTTTTACAATGTGCGTGTTGTGGACATTTTTCATCCTCATTATTTGCCCATGGTTTTAATAAAATTGTATTACCTGTCCTGTAGCCTACCATTGACATTGTAGGCTACATGATGCAACGTGCATGATTGCACGAGGACCTGTCATCTGGTTATACACGTCTTTTGGAAGTTATGGGCTTGTCTTCTTTGCTCGTCTAAGTCTTCTGAGTGTCTTCTGGTCGGTTTTTTGGGGCTGGTCTCTGGTCTGGATAAATTGGACCAGATGAGGTATGGGCTATGGTGCCCACGAATGTCACTTTATTAGTGCATTATCTGTATCACAATGTTAACTCTATAGTTGACTGCAGCATCTCTCAATTTAAGCCTAGTCGTATCATTCTGTTTCAGATCCCGGCCTCGATGCATGTGTTTTCGAAGCACGACAGCCGTCAGATCCTCCTCACAGGGGCGCACTACTTTGAGGAGGTATACAGTGCACTGTCTACATGTGCAGTGGATCACGGATGCTGTTCTGTGTTATTGCCGGGTCTCGAATCTGCACGGGGTGGCACTATCATGGTTAAATTTTAACGACTGAGTCTTGTATTAAATGCTGTGGTTTTCTTTCAATTAATAGCTGTATTTTACAAATGCAAATTAATGTGCCAGTGTAAACTTTTTGACTTGCCGCTAGATATCAAAGGGCTAAAGATTGAATAATTTGTGATTTTTAGCTTGATCCTTGATATCGTAATCCTTGATCTAGGCCTTTGTTTCTTTTGAACCCTACACATTAGACAACCGATAGCAATGATGAGCATATTGCTATCGGCAGCGCTATCATATGTATATCAAGTTAACTGAGACAGTGAGTATGTATACATAGTATGAGTATGTATACATAGTATGAGTATGTATACATAGTATGAGTATGTATCACAGGATCGATTGATTTATTGTTCAGGCCACAAGGTGCGTCAAATATAGCCTTCACTGTACGTATGTCTGAAATGTTTATTTCAAGCGCAGTCAAATAAAAGCTTTAAGTACTGCTCAAACACAAAAATACTACTTGAAAAGAAGAACAAAGTCTCTTAGAGTGACGCGCTATTATGGTCCCATATAAAAGACTGCCAACACACAGACAGCAAAATGTTGCACTAGTGACTAGTGTAGACCATGCACTGTGATTTCAATTATGTACTCTAAAAATTGAAACGTCATCACTCTTTTATTTCGCTTCTATAACAGCTATTAAATTTCCTTTTTGGAATATTTTACCAACGAAATTGATATTGCGGCTATTGCTTGGTATTTGTTCGAACGCTGTGTTGACCCTATAGCTGTTTGGATACTTGCGCTTACGGACTGAATTCTCTCGACTGCCTCAACAATAGCGCCTCGACAAGTCCCGTTATCATCAGTTCAAGTGTTCTAAAATATAAAGCCTGCTGCGCTGCTCACATGTCACACTTGACATTTTGAGCTCATAAACTTAAGAATTGTGTGAATTGAAGCCATAGACCCCTATTCAGAAATTTCAATAAACATCGAACAATGCTCTTCAATTGAATAGCGGCTGTAGGGGGTCGGTTTATGATGACAAACGGGTTGAATGATAGCGTATTGTTTCACGGCGCAGTCTAATTCCAATGTCTCACGACAACACGGGCCTGAAGATAAAATATATTTATATACATATAATTTGAAGAGATGCGCACCACTAGGATATATATTAAAGTTAGTTGGCCCTCGCGTGAAATCTTTATTTCTGTTTTATCTGAAATGCGCTATTTTACTGTAAAACATGAAGTTTTTGGATTTATGTAATATTGGCGAATTTTGCAAATTAGTAAAACTCGCAAAAATTGCATGAGAAAAGTTAAACCGCCATAGCTATATATCATGAGCAGCCCTCAAAACGCGAAAGTTATGCAGTCAAATTTCTAAGAGGCAAAACCGCAAAAAAACCTTCAGCAAAAATGTCATGTTTGACATTACGTTCAGATCGTATAAAACGTGTACGTTGAATCTAATGATATGATGAGTGATGTCGTGTTGGTTGTAGTCGATAGGACGACGACGTGCAGTCAGCACCAACGCGCGCAGTCGTTACGACCGCGACTTTCTCGCCTGGCTGCCTCCTTCTCACCCCCCCCACC
>JAQIWG010004367.1:0-16153 GCA_034695025.1 Chamaedrilus cognettii | reverse complement strand
CCCACCCCCCCTCCCTTCCCCACCCCTCTCTCCCTTCCCCACCCCCCCCCGTTATCTACACCTGGTAGGACATCGTACACTGCAAGTGCTCATGTAAGCCAACACGTACGAACCCCACCCCCGCCCCTTCTTCATTCGAAATGATAAAATAGTGCTAGCCTCGACTAGTAGACTACCTAGTATACCCACTTTTAACTATCGTACTGTGATCTAAGGGTGATTTTTATCCCCGAAACAACCCCTACGCTCACACTACGCAGATTGGTAACCAATTAGTTGTTTACGTAAAACCATTGTATTGCGTAAAACGCACTGTTAACACAATCTGGTCGGGTCAAGATTCAGTCCGGTGTCTGTGCGGCGCCGGCTATACTCTTTCTAGCCTAAAACCCATAGCTCGGACCAGCCATGACCCCAGCCCCTATCTTAACTCAGCCCTAACCATAACTTTCTAACCCTACGGGGCCCAATCCTCTATCCCTTAATCCAAGCATCGATCTATTTTAGCCGATCTATATTTAGATTAGCGCTGTCTACAAAAACCACAAAACAAGATCTCAATGACAAAAGCGCATTGTTTGGGTGCCCAGGGCAACCTTGACTAGATCCGTTATTTTGTTAAGAAAATAACAGCAGCAGCTGCTAAGTTTTGCAAACGTTTTGTTAAGCTGCTAGTGTAAGCGCTATCCACAAAATCAAATTTAAATATCCATAGATTCTGGGTATCACTGTAACGCAATAATACATGTAATACTGGCTTGAGCGTTGGGCGGAAAAATTTCGCAAAAATATTAAAATCAATTGCGGCTAAACGAAAAGTCCTAAAGGCGGGAGCAAGGATTTCGCGAGAGCAAGGGTTTTTTCGTTTAAAGGCACAGTGACTTGAAAATTTAAAACTTATTCTCCTTGAAAGAAAAAACTAAGATTGTTTTTTCCGGAAGTTTCTTTTAACGTCGCCATGGAATATAATTGATTGTTAACAACAATCAATCAACGTACAGATACGTAGGCCTAAAATCATAAAATAGATCTGATGGCGTAAATTTGTCCAGATCAATTCCAGCCCCTGCACCCTTCGACGGATGAAAGTCGCATTTAATCCAGCGGGATCCAGTCAGTGATCATAATGCAGTGATGGAAGCCACCCAGGATATCAACGCTTAACTGACAGCACAATATTAGTAGGCCTATACTAGGCTATTGATTTGGTTCTCACGTACGTAGCCTGCATCATTATTCACCTTGTTGTGACCATAGCGCCCACCTATTGAGCGCTGCTATCACAAGGAAACATCTAGCCCCGACCCCAGCGCTCGCTCTTCTGTCCGTAGCCGTGCTCTGAGCGCCACCTCATGTACTCCGCGACGACGAGTTGCTGCACTGAGGGCTCGGCACACCGTATTGCTCCGTGCTTCTCGAGGCCCATCTGCGGGTTTCCTCGTATCCCCGAGGGAAAGAGGGGAAGAACCTCAAAGTGCCCTGGTCTCAAAGTGATGGAGGGAAACGAGACAGGCTGGGTACGGCAGACCCCCTTCTGCCCTTCAGGTGCGAACGCGAAGCGGAGAGAGCTTTTGAATTCCCGACGCTGACGTGTCGACTTGTCAAAAGAAGTGTTTGAGCGTCTGAAAGCAACAGCGCTCAGCTTACATTTTACCAGCCATTTAGATTTTAGAACTTATTAGAAAATCAGCAATGTCGACTAAGCGCTTCTATAGGCCACAATAGGGCACGCTCTAAACTATAAAGCAGTCAAATTAAGAAGTTTAGACGCAGTGGGTGTTCAAAGTGTCCTCCTTGTTCGCCAATTAATCAACATCTGACCGAAGACGTGATTCGATCCACGTGGACTCTCATAATTATAATCATGGCCAGAAGCGGCAATTATCCCATACACGTGCACAGTATACTGGACGAGTTGATCAAGCTCGCATTCGTGATATTCATGACCCGATGATAGTCATCACCCGAAGATGCGTCTGCTTGAAGAGTGGGAGCTGTTTCATAATACATGTAACATAATCGATGCACCAAAACGTGGCCTCCACGGCTGCTCTCTGTCATGCGTTAGCAAGGATAGTACTTGGGACACCAACTGTACATTCCTGCAGGATTGCTAGCAATTATTGAATTGGAATTATAAAAGAGATCGCTACCACACAATCGTTGATGCAAATAGCAATTAAGCAGTTTCCCAGCTTGGTTGATGCGTTTTTTGTAGGTCAACTTTGATTACTCGTATCTTCTTAGCCGCTGGATAAATTCAAAGAAAATCGGCAGAAATATGAAGTAATGATCCAAGTTAATGTGGTCAGAATTTCCTTCACAACGCTTGTTGCGATCCGTAGTTATTGAAGAAATTCTTTGGGCCCTTTACTTTTAAGCTACGGTGTAAATATGGCACATCTCGTAACTTTTGACCGTAACACATCCACATGTACATGTAGGCCTACATTATGTATGTACATATATGGCAACATATTTTCAAAGGGCCAAAGCAACTCTTGTTATCGATATCGGCACAGTCATAAGGTGTACATGCGTATGTTGCGAATTACGCTACAATAATTGTATTTGAACCACCCGTGCACTTTTTGCTAAGTCTTATTAATCATAGGTTATTGCATCATAAGTTACTATATTAGACTATTCCAATTGCATTATTTGACTTAAGTGCTAATAATAATTAACCATTAATATTAAGTGCTATTAGTTTGGTAAGATCGATATCTCGAGCATGCCACATGTATACAGACTACAGAACATCATTGCCATACGTGATCGTGCCTATGTCTCGTGCCTACATGTATGTCTCAAGCGTGCCAACCTCAATTGTGAAGTGAATCCACCCGGACGTCCACTTGCAGCCCCTCCAAGTCTGCGCAGGCTCGACCGCGGCCGACATCCGCGCGCCCTGTAGCACAGACAGCGCACGCTTCCCTTCCTTCCTTGTCCGCCTCTCTGCAGAGTGCATGCATGCGCGCGCTCCTCGAGTCCCGCTGATACCGCCGCAGCGCCACCGGCGGCAGGGGGGATCAGGGCTGGCTTTTCTTTCACGCCCTCAGGTTTCGACAGAGCTTCTCCGACTGCAGTGGCCTGGGATGCCGGCGCTTCGTTGGAACCAGAGAAACAAGGCATTAAGGCGTTGAGCAGGACGAAAAGTGAAGAAATAAACATGAACGTGTGTATCGTCATTTTCACCTGCCGATCAAATGTCGACTAGAATAACTGTGCCTATATTCGTCACTAATTACGACACCATGTCCTGTAGTATATGACTTTGTAGTCGGTAGAATAATAAAAACAAGAAGAACCTATAGATACCCAGCTCTAACTGACATGTCTAGAGGCTTGACCTATAAAACTCATAATATTTAGAGGCCTAGATCCCAGCAAAAATTATCGGAGAGGAATGACATTGTGCATGATTTGGTTCATTATGCCGTTTTATGTGTGATTCTATTAATGCTGGGTGTTACATAATTATCAGGTGTTTCAGTCGTGTGTTCCTAGCCGTGTTCTGGGAACACGACTGGGAGCCTGGGAACACGTAGGCTACCGCTGGAGAGACCCAGTGTAACTCTGCCTTTGTGGGCAATTTTATGCATGTTAATTAGGCCTATCGCTATTAATTGATTACAGGACGTTGCCAATGAAAACTATGTAAGATCAACTCTTTTAGATCTAGCACCATGATCCGATCATTCTATAATTGAACGTGTTCAATTGAGGAGTCCAGTTCAAGAACGGGTCAAATCCGTTTTTTGGTCCAAAGGTACATAATATGTACCATAATATGTAATTATGAAAAAAAAATTTAAATGATGTGCATCGCACGATTCAAGAACGATGCAAATCGCAATATTACTCATGTAGTTAGAGCCTGTTGAATGCTAGCCATCGTCTGATTCGGGGCAAAAAGTGACCAACGCCAGGAGTTGAATGTTTGCTGATCCGGTGTGTCACTTCCGGTTTGTCATGAATGAGTGTATGTTGATGTTATTTCAATGTGCTTAATGTTATGTCAATATGTTAATGTTAATAGTTTTGTCATGAATATGTTAATACATTCTTAACTTATGATGTTTATGGAAATGTATGCACGTGCGCACGCAATATCAATGATAAACAGTTGTATCATGAATTATTTTAAACATAAAGAAGAGGGACTTGTGAGAGTGTTATTCTGAATAACCTGAAGCATTAGAAAACAATGTTCTTCTGTTTGTCTGAAGGAAAATGTTTGATTAGCTGATGCTAATACCGATAGTGGGGATTTGAAAATAGCATTGAATTTGAGAAAAGCTATCCTTAGACTAGAATCAACATACATGTAAGTAACAAATATTAAGGCTTATATAATCTACGAGCCAGTACTGTCTTATTACCAACACCAGTGATTGCTTATACGAACACCATCATTATTAACAGCCTTGGAAACGCCTACCACGTGTGTGCTATTAGTAAGGTTTTATAACATATGTTGACCTCTTCGATGCTGAAGGGGACAAGTCCATGAACTTTAACCTACATTTTCTTTTTAAAGTACGTCAAATTTTGAGATGTTTTCTGTGCCAAATGTAAGACAGATGTTACTTCATAGCAATAGATCGCATAGTACAATTTTACTTGATTAATTTTTATTTTAAATCACTTTTTATTCATTTCCCGAAACTTTACGAAACTGAATCTGATCCGTTCTTGAGGTGGATCCTTCAATTGATCACGTCTCTAAATGTTAGGCTTGGGATAAAATATTTCGCAGTGACCGGTTCGCCAACTTCTTTTGTCGACGGGCCGCTTCAAAAGCCATGGCGGGCCACTATTGACCCGCGGGCACCACTTTGAGAACCTCTGTTCTATGTAGCTTACTCTTTTAGACGTCGCATAGGCGTCACGCTATGGTATTTATACATCATTCAAAAATAATTGTTCGAAAATATACGCATGTTCAGGAATTACGCAATGAAGAGATTATGCTAGAGCCATACACTGGCTAAGGCTGTTACACTGTATTCTTACACATTAGCCTCTTGAACGGACTAGGCGCACAGCCAGAAACGAGTCAAGCCCTACGTACGTAATGCCTCAAAGCGGCGAAGAGGTGGCAACGTGCAACCGTTAACAACCCCGGCTAAACTACGAGGACGAATTCCCCCCTGCAGGCTGGGGTAGACTGAAAATAGGTCTGCAGCCCATGGCGTCCCGGGCTTGTCGTAAAAGGCGACTTGAGTGGGAGCCGTTCCTGAGTCAACGTGGATGATTCAGACCGAAGTGAATTGGTATCGAACGTGTCAGAACTCGACAGCACAGAGAGCAGAAAGATCAAGTCTCTCAGCGGAAGAAATTTCGCAGCATGGAAACGCGGAGCAACTCTGCAGTAGGCCTATAGAAACGCGGCCTAGCGAAAACGCTAACAAAGCTTAACAAAGGTTATTCAACCGAGAGCCGAAACATCATCTCTCAGCATTTACGGACGCCAACAGTCATAGTTACTCATAGTGCGTCCTTAAATAAACCGAAAGAAGAAGAAGATTACACTGTCTAACCACTATAGCCTTCAGCCCTACACTAAGCCTAGCCTTAATCACGTATACATATTGTATCTATATAGTCTTATTGTAGATTCATATTTTTTATTAAATCCCTTCCTCTTCGAGCGCAACCGACTCGATCACTCTATACATGTACAATGTACACACGTAGCCTACTCTGTATCTGTGAGCGCCTATAGGGGCCTACACGTACACCATTTTGGAGCGACTGTACACCGGGATTTTAAAAAACGTGCCACCGAACGAAGTAGCTTCTTTAAATGATGACCGAATACAGATTTTCACAATTTTTCGTCATTCGAAAGAGGACTAAATTTTAAACAAGCTACATGTAGCCTATATTGTTTACATATTATTCTTTTTACTTTATTGTTGAATTGCTGCAATAATAAAATTGCATTTCAGGAGGGAAACTGCATGTGGCCCGCTACAAAAATGGTTCCCCTGTCTCAGCAACCCCAGTCCCTGTCGTGCAGAACAAACTTAGAAAATCATGAAGCCATACCATTACCGAAATCGACGATTTGATCCGTCAACTTTCTCAGAGTATTGCTGTAACATTATTATGACGTGTTCGGTATTAGCACACGTCACTCGCTGGAAATGTAGTCGTGTTTCTCAATGAAAAATTGTGTGAAATTCCGTCAGAATTTGATGAAGTGACAGCCATGAATTTGGTGGCAGATTTTATTTCATCACAGTGTAGTATAGCTTGATGCTTTCAGTCGACGCCCGAGGCACCATGGCGTCTGCAATTCCATCTCCAAACACAACTCGGCTTATTACTATCAGTTCCAAGTCATTTTCAAAGACAGACTGAGCCTATTATATAAAGCCATTTTTGCTAAATTACCTAACTATATATCTATATATGTATATATATATATATATATCTGTATATGGAATATTTTGACATTTGCACCTGCTCTGCCACGGGCTGCGATTCTTCGCAGAAGTGTAATATGATTATATGACAGCCGCCTTTCTTAAAGACGTTGTCTTAAAATGCTAAAAAAAACCACAATGCATGCGCATCGCATGCAGGCGAGTCACTAAGGCTATTTTTTACAAGTATAATTATCATATATATATATATATGTAAAATGCTATAAAAATCAGCCTCAAAGGAGACTTCAGCCGCCTATACCCTACTCATACAACACTGCCCCTGCTCAAGTTCATAGGAAAGCATTCTCTAAGGCAGTGAACTCTTATCCATCCTGATCACGTGGCAACCAATTAATTACATTATTTTTTTAACCAATCTAATAACTTAAAATAATATATTTAGTTCACTAATCCAGTGATTAAAGATATGATTAGCAGCATATTAATTGCAAACATAATGCATAAGTGTTTTGGACTTAAGAGCTCTATCGTTTTCTTTCCACGTTAGAACTTACAATACGGCCCTAACACGGACAAATGGAAAATAGGAAGCCAGGCTACTATTAAACTGTTGCAAAATTATGATACAAATCAAGTACCAGGAGAATAGCCTATTATGGTAATAGTTCAGCTTGGTTACAAAGGCTGAAAGGTACAATTTAATTTTTGCAACATTATGTGTACACACGACTAGCTTCATTTCAGTACAAGCTTCAAGAAATAAATCTTTAAGGTTAACTGCCCAAAAAAACTGCAGGACTGTCGCACTTGACATTTTTTGAGAAAGGCTTAGACCCACTGACAGAGAAATATGTTACGAAGCAGAACTGCTAATGTTATACTGTTCAATAATAGCTCCAAAAATATTTAATTTTAAGGCAGCATTATATGCCATGTAAATTGACAATATTTTATGAAAAGTAGGCTAGTACTATGTAGGCCTACAATGATCTTTCCATTATCCTCAGTCCAGCCTATTTATAGGTTGACGCACTAAATAGTAAACACCATCTTCTATTCATCCAGAGTCCAATGCAGAAGCTGAAAACCTGAAAGAACGCTATATAACATGTCATCTCCAATAATTTAGAACAACCCAATACCATACCAACTGTTCAATCATTAGTGTTTCATGCCAACTTAATCTTCAAATCCGTAAATATTCATCAGTCTCGCTGCGGATCCATCATCCAGGCAAGGCAAAAGCGCAAGTCAGAGACTTGACAGATACCGTCTGTGGTTAGTACTATTACCAACCTCCTTTTTATCGCGTAATCTGCTAATGTCCATGTTTTCACACAGGTTTACATGTTTTCGCCCGCCTTACAGTAATATTATAATAATATTACTGTAAAACATGAAATTTTTGCATGCATATAATTTTCGCTAATTTCGTGAATCGGGAAAACTCAGGAAAAATAACACGCAGCAAATATAAAGCTATTATAGTAAGTCCGCAAAAATGCGAAAATAAAGTGCAGCGAAATTTCTGAGACGCAAAACCGAGAAAATTACATGCAACAAAAATTTCATGTTTTGCAATAACATAGTAGGTCCTATGTCCGTTCTGGGACTCGAACGTCATCAAATCATTTGCGAAGACTGGCCCATTACGAGCATATTCGCAGCTCTTGCAAAAATCAACCAATGATGCCCCCTCAGGAAACCAACCGATCAGAACTGGCGATGCTTCCTATCCGACATGGCCTTGCGATTGTGGTGTGCAGTGGAGCTCTTGTGCTTCTCCTTCCACGCACGGTTGTGCAGCACCTCCGCAGTCTGTCCCTGGCCCTTGGGGCCGCCCTTCACGTCATACACCCGGCCCCCGCCCTGCTCTTGCTCCCCAGCTCCTGCGGCAGGAGCAGCAGGGGGCAGCGAACCTCCCTTGTCCCCCCCCCGACGTCTCATGGCCTCGGCTCGTTTCTCCTCGCGGATCTGTCGCAGCTTGGCGGGGTCCTCGATGAAAAGGTCGCGCGGGGGGCCTGGTGGCCGACCGAGCTCAGCGTCCTGCTGACTGGGGGGGCCCCTTGCCCGCCCATCTCCTCCCCGGGCGCCCCGCTCCTCCGTCCCTTGATGCTGCTGCCAGCGCGGCGGGGGGGCAGACGTCAGTTCGTCGGCCGAATCGGCATCTATTGCTCCGACAGCGTTGGAGTCGTACGTGTCATCATACTCATCCTCATACACGTCTTCATACTCCGTCACCTTCAGAAGCACAAATACGGTAATACACAATAAAACATTTCACTGCCTGTTACAATTGCAGTTTTGCTTCTTAGAAAATTTGACTGCACTTAAAATTTTCGCACTTTTCAGGACGGTCCATTATAAGCAGTTTCTGCAGCGTCATTTTCGAGCGTATAATTTTCTCAAGTTTGCCGATTCGCAAAATTATCATGTTTTACAGTAAATAATGGCATATAAAGCGAGATTACTAGAAGTTTACTCCTTAACACTCACACTGTAGCGATGTGATCTAACATCAAGGCAAAACACAGTGTTAAAAATAATAAATGATTGCAGTGGATTGTCCAGATTACAGTGAAGCTGTTTGAGATCAATTTGCATAAAAACAATGGTAAAGAAACTGCTGAAGAGCGCAAACTTCATGCATACAGAACAGTTAAATAGCATGCAGTCTGATTGCAATCCGTGCATTACTGGGCAGCAAAAGCGCTTAAAAATAAAATACAGCAACAAATTTTGCCAGCTGTCTGTTTTTCGATGATTTAGCCCCTGCAAGCCGGGAAACCAAGAACAGGCTTGCAGCTCACAGGGCATGCAGCCCAGGCGAATGTAAAGGCGACTAAAGAGGGGGGAGCGATTCTGTGCGTGGTACTCTACACAGAACTGGACTGTAATAGTTGTCTAATAGTCACTACATTCAATCCTTAAACTTCCCAGACCATCTGAATAATTGACATTAAATTTTTTATTTTAGATTCACCAATGATATTTCTGGCCTCTATTCAATTTGTTTTCATTTTATTGATACATTGAAAAACTGAAATAAGCTCCCTATGGATCAGAGTGAGATTTTTGCAAAAAATCTTCATAGGGGCGGTGAAACAAACAAAAACATGTTCACACCACTATCTTCACACGAGACATGCCTCACCTTGTCGTACATCGACTCGACGTCCTCGTTAGCATATCGTTCCATCAGCGGACGCAGTCCGGCCAGACTTGAGCGATCGTTCAAGAATTCTGCGGCCCCGCGCGGCGCAACTCTCTCTCTCTTCCCCACGTGCACGCGCCGTGCATCGACCTCATGCGACATTACGTCAAACTCGTCATCGTCAAACACATTGCGCCGGTGATCCAGCGCGAAAGGCCTGCTGGCCGCGGCGATGGCGTCCAACGTCTCGGCGTCTGGCTCTGAGTCCTCACCGCCGTCCACCGTGGGGAGCGCCCGGTCGACGCCGCGCAGAGCCGGGCAGAGCCGGTCCTCGAGCAGCGCATGGATGACGCGCTCGTTGTCATAGGCGTACTCGTCGAGGCAGAGCCGGATGAAGCCGCGGCCGAGCTCGGGGATCAGGTCCTGCACGGAGGATATGAGCGACTCGAGCTCCACGCCGACGGGACGCCGGGCTGCGCACGCCCCCTCGTCGACGTCGTTCATCTCGTAGTCACCCTCCATCTGAACGACCATCGCATCCTTCGGCCTGCTTCCCATGTTCTCGCAATCATCCACTCCCATGTCTACTCTTGCGGTACTCTCCGCGGATCTCGTAGAATTTCCATTCTCTCTGCCGGTCATGCTGTTCGCCATGCGCCTGTCCGACGCCTCAACGGCGCGCGTGGTGGCCATGACCTCGCTGCGTGTGAACGCTGCCGTTGCGTCGTCGATAGCGTCGCTCACGTACCGCAGCCTCGTGTCGTCGACGCGCCCTGCCAGTGCGGCACGCTCGGCGCCGAACGGATAGAGTCGCTGGTGATGGGCGATGAATCGCCGCTCGCCCAGAACCGCCATCAGCGTGTCCACGTACTTCTCCGCCTCATCCCCCCCGTCTTCGCCGCAAGCGCGATCAACGTACGCGCCGCGCAGAATGCGCTGAAACGTGTCCAGCAGACACGCCTGCGCGCGGTGCACGACGTCCTTCAGGCGCGCACACAACTCCGCGTCGCTTCTGGATGCAAACGCCACGGCAAAGGCCACAGCCAGCGCCTCGTAGACCCCGGCGAGTCTGACGGGAAAATCATTGATCGTCAGATCGGCTGCGCCGGCCGGATAGCAGCGGAGAAACGCAGAGAGGGAGTGAGACACATCCGACCAGTAGGACACGACGTCTGTCAGTTTGGCGGCGCTCATGGCGACCAGAGGCGAGGTGGGAGGACCCGCTCCTTCACTCACGGGGGGATACAGGCGGGGGGGAGAGGAGTCGGCACACACGCGCTGTACGCCGCATTTGTCGCAGACTGCATCGAGAACGTCGAGCAGTGTTGGAACTGTGGCCTTGAGGTCCGAGTGGTACTTGGGCTGGCAGCAAGAGCATTAAGCATAATACTGAGATTACGCTCAGGAAATTTGAATCAAGTCTTATAAATATTTTTGCTATATTTATATGCTCTTCATGAGTAGCGGTAAAAAATTTGTTTAGAACATGAAAACCATCAGAGTGAGTAATGTAGCTTAGCTAAATGCAATTGGCAACTAGTTTCAAGCAAAAATTAACTTTCACGTTTAACTCTTTCTGCATAAACCCTTCTTTTCCAGATTTTGAAACAAGTTCAAAGCCGTATGCCTATCGCATCGCGCCCCAAAATTCACTTTCTTGGACTAAAGTGCTCATTGACAACGGCAACATTCTTCAAATCAAATCTCAATACAAACAATTATTACCAGTTCAGTTATCAGCCATGTCACTTCTTCATAGATACTACTACTGTATGTAATTGTGCTACATTTTAATCTGTGCTATTAAATCTTGATTTTAAATAATAATAAAACGTTGTCATCTGTATCTTCATCTATCAATTCCATGTTCAGTTGTTCACACGTGTGTTAGTTAATGCCACTCGTGTACTCACTTGAAACAGGGGATTGTGAAGTCAGTGGTTTGGACCGTCGCACTATAGTGCGCCAAAACTTGTACACTCAAGAAGGAGGACATAAGAAGAATAAAAGCATTTAAAATGTGGGTATGGAGGAGAATGGAAAAGATTCGCTGGACAGAGAAGATAACGAATGAAGAAGTGGGAGAAACAAGGACTACGATGAAAGTGATAATCAGAAGAAAGAAGAACGGGATTGGATATGTATTGAGAGAAGAGGGATTGTTGAGAGATATGATGGAGAGACGAATGAAGGGGAAGAGAGGACCACGTAGGTCGCATATCGGAATGATAGATGACTTGCTTGAGAAGGAATCGTATGCTGATACAAAGAGAAGGGCCGAAGATTGGCTACGGTGGAGGGTTTGGACACCAAAGACCTGCCAATTGACAGAATACAAAAGAGAAAAACTCACTTGATTGCGAAACACGTTCTCGACCATCTTCTCGACGAGCGCCGCATTGCTGCGTCCATACACCGCGCAGATGTCAAAGAGACGCGCAATGTCAAACAGAAAGCTGTCGTAGATGATCTCGCCAAACACCGCCGGCGTGATGTGACACTCGACCGACTCCTTGTGTGTCGCCATGCGCAGACACGCGAGGAAGCAGAGGTGCGTAAGAGAGTCGAGCGCCTGCTGATGCTCTGGCGCAAGCCGCATGGCGGCGGCGGAGAAGTCGTGCGGGCGAGGGGCGGAGCCGAGGATGCTCGTGAGACAGCGCTGCACAGAACTGTCGAAGATCACCTGACACCAGAATCTGCGCAAACAAGGAAGTACTCGGTGTGTCAACAACTTAAATCAATATAATATATTATTTAGCTAGTGCATTTTGAGCATGTTTAGCATAATAAGTTAATTAACGAGATGTAACCATTTAGTAAATATCCTAAGATGTAAACGATAGCTATGCACTAGAACAGTAAAATCTACCATTTCTGCGTGCACGTAATTTTGGCAAATTTTTCAAATCGACAAAAACTCGCAAAAATTACATGTGTGACATCAAAGCTGCAGAAGCTTTATACCTATAATGGGCATCCCTCAAAAACGTATAAATTAAGTGCAGCAAAATTTCTAAAAGGCCAAACCGCCAAAATATCATGCAGCCAAAATTTCATGTTTAGGGTATGTTGCAAATTTTCAGCACAATGATCATGAATATAAGCGGCGCGAGCAAAGCCCAACATGGCATAAGTACACTTAACATTGATCAACCCACCAATTATCGCACGGACAAGTGTGAAAACATGATATAATCTAAGGCTAACACTAACTGCTTTGAATGGGGCCATAATTGATAATTCAGTTTTCAGATCTTGACTCCCAATGAGCTTCCAATTGCTTTCAATCGCATAACGGTTTCAATGCTTGCGTGTGCTGCGGTCCGGCATTGCACTGTGTTGCTGAAATTGAGTGTCGTGTTGTTACAAGAAAGCATTGGTAAGAGTTTGGAAAAAATAACGCTTATTATCATAGGGTTGCAAAGATAAAAAAGAAACCTGTAGTGAAAGGAGAAATTCCGATGAGAGAGATACTGGAGGGAAGAATGAGGGAAAGAAGATGAGGGAAAGAAGATGAGAGAAAGGAAAAGTATAGGAATAATAAATGAGTTACTGGAATAAACTGTTCATGGAAACATGAAGAGGGTAACAGTAACAATATTGTACGCTCAAATAAAATATGATTCAAATATCAATGACAGAGTAACCCATATATACACGTTGTGTCAAAAATATACATCAAATTTATAAGGCTGCTACAGTGTTACATGTACCTCGTCAAATGCTAACTGATTTTAAAATTATTCCACTTGTGAAAAGACAATTAAACAGCTCAAATGTGCATATTTGTTTTCAATACACTATAGCCGCGAAAATTTTGAGAAAGTTGCAACTTCAAAACTGCCATGAATTATGAAGAAAACACGCTGCTCTCAAAAACTAAGCTGTTAGCATGCAACGTTTCAGATTGAAGCTAGTTGTCTTTGACCGATCTTTGACTGATTTGTGCGTTTCGACCTCTAGATTAATTAAAAGAGAGAAGTCGGTGCAGTGAAGGCAAGTTTTGAAACACCCATCGAAATCATCACCCACTCACTAAACGTTGATCGTGTGCGCAGTAAACGTTCAAGAAACATATCCATTTTCATTGTTATCTCAGCATAGCCTAAAATAAGTTAACTCTTTAGCCTCGCAACCCGTAAATAGGCCTAGGGTGCGATTCATGTCATCTTCTTGATTCGTTTTCACATTTTCTGGCACACTAAAGTTCAGCAGTTCAGTTTTCAATTGTGTTTCGGCTCAGCTTCGTTCTAATTATAAGCTTGAACTTTCTGAAAATTTCACTACAACATGATCATAGCTTGTCTTGTTTAAACATTTGCATGATTTGTTTTTACATTTGAAGAACTATTCTTGCATTTGGTCATATGGAAATATAGTTGGTTTAATTTCCAATAATGAAAGAAATTTTAAAATCACTAAAGCTACAGCCATAAGTTTGCTGTCTCCTGTTTTGACTCACCATGTAGTAGAGTTCAATGTTTACACTTCACAGCTCGATGGCAAAGGATGACTTAACACCTTTACTCAACATCAAAAGAGAGAATTTTACCTCATTTTTCCCAGCTCGCCGCGGACCGGCAGCAGGTGGTCCGCGGATCGGCGCCGGTCCGCGGACCACCACTTTGAGTAGCGCTGGGCTAAAGCTCATTTAAGTTTAGTAGCCTATGTATGTACAGGAATATATGCGCTTATGAAACATAAATCCAATATATCATGCTGCTGGACCAAATTTCAAACTGTTCAATAAAGATTTTTGATGAACTCAGAGTGCTCAAGATCCTCCTGGCTAGAAGAACAACAAAAAATGTTAGATCTGAGTCCGAACTCGACCCACATTTCAGAACTGTGTTTTTGGCCTTCTCCCCTCTGAAACGCACCCAAAGCACCAAAGTCACCAAGAAAGAAAAAAGTTACCAGACCGATCGTGCGGCAGATAGAGAAGCCAGATGAGGTCCTCCTCAATGAAGCTTGCTCGTTCCAGCCACACCTCTATCTCCACCTCGTTCCCACTCGAGGGCGCGCGGTAGGCGATGAAGTGGACATCTTCCACACGATCAAGATGCAATGCGGGAATGCGTTCAACGACTCCACCAGGGGTCCGACTGGGTCGCGTCACCTCCAGCTTCTCCAGGGGAATCATCTTAGCGCATTTACGTTCTCCACTTTCAATGTGGTCGGAGGCCTAATAAGCAAATGCAAACCAATGAAATAAATCACATGAAATTATCTTAATTAGACCTAGCGTAACGTCATTTCAAAAATATGTTACCGGCACCACCAGAAATCTGGGTCTATTGACTAGCTGATCTGAATTTACTGATCTGGTGTTGCTTATGTGATTTTGTAGATCAGATTTAGCTGATTTCACTTCGCTGAATAATCAGATTTTGCAGACCATTGCGTGCGGGTGGGTACAGATAAAGTCATGTGTCATTCTCCATGGGTACAGATAAAGTGATGTGTCATCCTGTGATGTGTCATCCTCCACGTGACGCAATCAAACGGCCACAGCAGAAAAACTACTCAACTGATTTGCATAAAATTTTGTGGCAATATGAATCGTGCGTCCTGCTCAACTCACATAATTTTTAGATAAATCGACATGCATTCACCACAAAGTTATGGAGGGTTATATTTTTAACTGTCTTACAGTATCCCTCTTCATTCAAATGTATTATACAATATACATAGTCATAGTACTATGACTATGTACTATTATACATAGTCATACTACACATACATAGTACTATACATAGTCGCACAGGAAACAGTCTCTTTGAACAATGATCCAAATGTCGCCAATTTTTTACAGACGTTTTAGGTATCTTTGTACAGTTTTGTAAATTTGGCATTAAAATTTTCAATAAAAGAAAGATCTGAAATTACATGGAGCAAAATCGTACGTACATCTTGTCCACCAAGATGCCAGCTACTAACGCTGAAAGTTTCAGAGCGCTTGACATTAAATTTTTGGAGAAATATTAAAAACCTGACAGGGGAGATACTTTTTGAGGGGGATACTTTATCACAGGACAGCTGCGGAAGCGAATCATTTCAGGTCAGCAAAATCGGATCAGCAAGTTAGCCAGCCACAAGAAATTCAGTGATGTTACGAAAGTTTTTAAAAAGACATTGAGACAAACGTCCTAACCTATAATCTGAACTAGACTAACTCACACTTTTTTCAACCATTTCATTTTATTAATATAGGACACGCCCAGTACCACGGTGCTATTATTAATTTCACAAGGGAGTCTTATCTGCAGCCTGTTTTATAATAATTATGTAATATCCTATATATAAGAACCCAATAGTCTGTCTGGGTGTTAACCTATACGTTTTGCCCCCTGTGGTCCGATTTTGACCCAAAAAACAAGAAATTAACTTGCAAAAAGATAATATGAACCTTTGTCAAATTTTTGAGTTTGTGAATTCGCTCCATCAATACTTTATGCAAACTGTAAAGTAACGCGCCGGATATAAAAGTTATAAAACTGCAGATATCGCAGACGACGACGCGACGAGTCATGAAAGCAATAAATGACTCAACTGCCGCGTGCCGCATCACACAAACTCAGTCTGTTTTTGAAGACAG
>JAQIWG010004366.1:0-16154 GCA_034695025.1 Chamaedrilus cognettii | reverse complement strand
CCTCTCTCTGATGATAGGGGAGGTACGGGGGTTAGGATGGCCAGCTTCGCCCGCCTGAAGGAAGTTGTGGAAGGGGAGGTGGCCTCCCTCTCATGACAGGGACCGGGGTAGGAGGCAGGGGGGGCTTGCTGCGCCCAGCTGGATTAGCTCGTGAGGGGGGAAGGGGGCCTCCATCTGATGACAGGGGTAAGGGGGTCAGGGGGGCAGAGGGGACAGCTCCCACCCGGCTTATAGGAGCTGGTGGGAGGGGAGGGGGGGGACAAGTCTGCCACCCAGGGCCCTGTCCCAGGAGGGTAGTGGGACTAGTCTACCACCCAGGGCCCTGTGCAGGGGGTAGGGGGAGTATTGGAATAGGTTAGAGCATAAATCGGCATGCACTGGTCCTTATGTCGAGAGGACGAAACAGGCAAATTTGCTCATGATATTGATGCATGCATCTGAGGGGGAAGGGGGAGAGGGGGAAGCGAGCGAGGTGGAGGGGTAGCACGGGATTGACATACAGTGTAGAAATGGTCAGTCATTAGGAGTCACGGGTTTGGCTGGTGCATGTACGTTTCTACGTTTGTACTTGGTATTTGAGGTACCGTGCTGCAAAACATGGAATTTTCGCATGCATGTAATTTAGGCAAATTTCTCGAATGGATGAAACTCATGAAAATTATGCACCAAAATTGAGCCGCAGAAGCTATTTCTTAGCAGTCCTCAAAAACACGAAAATTAAGTGCATTTAAAATTCTAAGAGCCAAAACCGCCAAAATAACCTGCAGCTAAAATGTCATGTTGTGCAGTATATGTCGACAACTGGTGGTCTTCAGTTTTAGCAGATTCGGAGGAGTAGGACTAGTGCAGCTAGTGCTGTTACTCACATGACATCGACACACGACGTGGGAGTCGTTGTGTTGAATGATTGCAATGATACACTCGTCTTTCGCTTGTCTCTACATATAGCTGAGTACAGCACGTCGTATGTCTTCACTGCGCACTGTGGTGTGCTGCAGAGTGTGATGTGTGCAGTGTGTGAGGTCAGTGTGACTCGTTGCTGCCTCGCACCACTTACTGTGAGTAGAGAGGTGGTGAACATGAAGAGTTGTTGTAAAGCCTGGGGTGGTTTTGAAGCCAAGTTTTAACGATAGAAGCCGAGTGCAATAAATTTGTATAGCTTATGGAGTTTTGAGTTAAGATTGAGTACGCTGAAGCTTGTCACAACTCTCCTGCACAGGTTAAAGTTTAGTAGGCGTAATGCACCAGAAATAAGATGTTTTGGCGACTTGTATGCCTAATTTGAAGTGGACAGTCGTAGCATTACGCATTAAAATCGACTTGTGTGTTGTAGACCTACGCAATTTTGAAAGCTTGGGAATAGCACTATTCCAGTTGTATAGATGAGGAGCAGGCAGTGCAGTTTACAGCAGGCACTACAATTTTTGCACCTGGGGCCGTAGTCCCCATCATCGCGACTGCCTAGCTCAAGCGAGTTTTGAGGTGGCTCTATCTAAATGGCCAATGCCATGCATGCGTTTTGGATGGCTCGACCTCTAAACCCGCTCCAGCTAGGCAGTCACGGCTATGGTGACTACGGGCCCTGGGGCTAAACTGAACTCTGGGGCGAGACGTCGAGGTTTCAAAATCAGCGTTTAGGTCGCGATTTTCGATCAAGTGTTAAAATTTTAATTCACGATTTATATCTGTATAACCAATCACATGATATTAAATAAATTCTAAGTCAAGCTTTCAGTGCGCTGATTGGATCAGATTATGACATGACCTCAGATGAAATTTGATCGCTTGATTGAAGAACCCTGCCATCATGTGCTATCTCAGTTGCGCGCGATACATTCGCCGCTACAACATATGCTGCTAGCGACTTTGACAGAATATTAAAGGGTGGTTCTAACTAAGCACCGTTCATTGCGAGTGCACGGTTTGTTTGAGTCTGTTAACACTGTCAGTGCTCTGAGGCAGAGCTTAGTTTTGCCTGAGCAGCTTTTAAAAACCGCATTGGCCTACTCAACTATAGTCAATTTTCCTGCGTAGTGCTACGTCTGCCCATTTCAAATTTGACGTACAATTCGCATCTAACCATCATTTTTGGCGCATTGCGCCTTCTATGCTTAACCTTGCTCCGAGATGTACTTTTATCGTTCTATGTTTGTATATATAGTGTCTTACCCAGCCTATGTACCATGCAATTCAGTCACGTGACCGGTCGTCAAACAAATTAATTATATTCTTATTCATCGTTATTTTGCTATGTAATTGATTTGTATATATATATTCATGATATTTACTATTTGTATGCAAAACGCGTCGAAGTATTTATTTGACTGTATATGTGATTAGGGAAGATAAATTTGTGTAACGTGTACGCAGAGTCTTGTTTTGTATCTAGATTGTCTTGTAGCATTGAACTTTCCTATTTTATTGTTTGGTTATTTAACTACTGTTTTAGTTACTGACGTCATTATACAGATTCATATAAGCTTCAGCGACCTCAGAGGCTTATTAACGGTTGTTATGGGTTCAGCAATCAGCAGTTCCCCAACCCTCTAATTTGTTGTTAGGCTTACAGTTCACCCACTGGGCCTACTAACATTAGGCTACAACAGGTATCTTACACACAACAACCCGAAAAACTCAAAGCCAAAATTTGCGGCAACAGAAATTTGGTCTCTGAAATAGGCCTATAAAAATTACAACCCACAAATGTTTCATAAACCATGACAAATATGTAAAAGAGAAGGTGCCTAACTTGGCAAACTTTTAGTTAAAAAATGTCCAAAAAATCATTTGTTAAAACGTTACAATTTTTTGATAAAATTCATCGATGTCATTAAATATTTGACGTACATTTCCTCTGAAATTTTCAGTTATATTTTGGCCATGTGTGGTAGCAAGTAAATTTGCGCTGCTACCCACTAAGCAAAATTACCTATATTCACTACTATTTAGTATATTTCACTACTTCATCTATCGATAATCGGATAAATTTCAAATTGTGACAATTTAAGTTCGTCACGTTATTTCTTTGTGTCTATCGAGCAGTACTCATTCGGCAGATGTAATGTGATGCCGTGACGTGCCAATCGCACTGAGGAAGAGTTGGTCCACTGCGTACGACTGTTGCTTCACTGTTTGATGCTGTTCACCATGCTGTATCCTGCATGGTGTCGCTGAACGACGGTTGCGGAATTTGTTGGTGTCTATCGCAGTTAACCTGTTCTACGTTTCGTTGTTAAGTCAATTTATTTCAAATGATTATTTATGTAGACTAATGTTGGATAGATCTACTTAATCTTCTACTTACATATTGTGGCCATTACGTTAATCGCCACAAAGTGTAACTTTGGTCATCAGCAGACCAAGAAAGATTGAGGGCCGTCAATCTTTCTTGGATTTAATCCTGTTTTCATTTTTTTAAGGGATTTCATCTAATCTCCATTGTTTTTGGTATTGACACAAGGGCTCACAATGCACCTTGTTATCAGCTGAGTTTTATTATAATTGATAGTTTCTGTTTCTTTTCCGTTGTGATTTCAGTTGCGATATTAAATTTCAAATTTAAAGGACAAAATTTTCTGAACACAATATTTGTATTCTAAGGTCACTTAGTCCTAAGATAAGTTGACAAATTTCCAAGTTGGTGTAGATATGGCTACAGTTGTGGTGTACAAAATTCAGAGCAATGTGATAACTTTTGACCGAGTTATGACAAGTTTAAAGTGGTGTCATTTTCATCGGGACACGGTGCAAATGTACAATATGCAGTGCAATTGAAGTTAGCCTAATGTGATGACTACACGATGTGATGCAGTTTGAGGATATTCACTGGTATTTGCTCGTAATATGGTTCAGGTCGAGCTGATGGTTTGCCGTTCCGGAGGCGAGATGCAATGTTTGGATATGGTATAAATGACTTACGTCATATCTACAGTAGCATCGCGACGTACTAGGTATAGACTATCGCTAAAGCTGAGATTTCTACAGAGATTTAATGAATACACGTAGCCTAGTCTGTCGTCTGTCTCAGATGGAATATCTGTACTTGAAAAAATTAGGTCAATTAACAAATTCTGAATCTGGTATTTTTGTCACAAATATTCATAGACCTAACTCTAAGCTCCTTTTTAGAATACTAGCTGGCCCTCCCTGCCCGTGCCCCTGCCCCTGCTCGTGCCCTGCAAGCCCGTATTCTGGAGCCCATAAGACCGGCAGCCCTTCTATCGGAGCCCATAGGACTCGTGCAGGCCGAAGCAAAGATCTTTTATCGCCTCGGTCAACGACATGACCTTGCGTCACATTATGCTGGTCTCTAAGGTCAATGTATATGTAAGAGGCCTAACGCTAAGCAGGCCTCAGGCCTAATCCTCAAGCCGGCAGTCGCCTATGCAGCGATGCCACATACATCACGCCCACAACACGTACACCACGCCCACAACACATACACCACGCCCACAACACATACACCACGCCCACCAAAGGCCCTAAAAAGTAGGCAACGGGCCTAAGATCTCTCATTGCGTCAATTATATATAACAATTGGAGTGTACAACATGAAATTTTAGAAGCATGACAAAAGATTACAATTTGACATGTAACACATTATCCAGACAATTCTTTTGAAAGGCTTTCTTTTGAAAGCTTGTCTTTCAGAAACGAGTATTTCAAAAGCAACGTTGTCCAGACGGTGCTTATGAACTACTCATTACAAAACTACAAGCTTTGTACTCTGAAATAGAATCGGTTCAGATTGTGTCTGGCTTTGAAAAACGAGTTTTGATCTCGCTTTTGTCCGTCAAACGATATATTTGAAATAGGCCTACTTATTTTGACATGCAAGCTTTTCAAAAGAAAGCTTTTGAAAACATATTTCTTATTTTTCAAAAGCATTGTTTTACTGGCTTTTAACCAGTTCTTCATCCATCTAGTCACTTGACATTCCTTTCGAGCGTTTCGTTCGGCGAGTACTCATTCTCAAAAACTTAAACATTTTCTAATTTTTTGTACTATGATTATTAATAGTCGTTCCTACGACTTTCTTCTTGCTTCATCTTTGGCTACCGTTACAATTGATGTTAATAATAATAATGAGTTTAGAGTCTGTTTCGGCGTCTAGTAACGTCATCGGGGACCTCCCTTTACCGTGGGCATCCATGAAACGATTGATGAAACCAGGACAAAGGGGTAGGAGAAAGGGTGCCAGGTAGCGGAGTCGGATCTTCCGTGTGTCCGTCCGGGAACAAAGAAATTCATAGTTGAAAAATGAGTTTTCAGACCAGAAAGGACAGGGGCAATGTAGGACAAGAACGGAGTGAGAGAGGAAGTGAATTACTGAGTTGAGTTAAATGGAAGGCGAGAGAGCGATGGCCATTAGCCTTTGATTCAAACATCAATGTTGATTCAATCATTCATCTGGGCAGGACACAAAAGAGAAAACAGTGATTGTGATTTATATTAAACCAAGTATTTTCTAAAAGTTCGAATGTCTCATTTATTCAAAACTGATTAAATCTACATTTAAGATCGACTGTATTACATATTTAACAAAAAAATTAAATGGAAGTAAATGTGGCAGAATCACTTGACCTTGTCTCACACTCCCAGTGATAGCAGCTTCAGTATAGATAGGCTATACTATAGGCCTTAACTGAGTACTGACAACCTGGATTTGTTATAATTGCTTCGTATGTCTTATTGTATGTGTAGTAGTTCGACGATTGTTTGTTTCAATTGTTATATTATCGTTATATTCCTAAAAGGTTTCATTTTCTGGTTTGTAATTATTGCATGTCACTCTTGGTACTTGCCAGTAGTTTTGTATCGTTGACAAATTAAATATTGCGTCCATCCATTGGCTTGTTATTCTTTCATTTGATACTTGCCGAGCTTATAGTCGAATATTTTAACACATTTTGATTGCCATAAAATGTTGGAGACCGGATCAAAAAATTCCCAAAATTTGCGCTGACAGCATTTACACTGTTCAGTGTTAGTTGTCATCGTTCATATCTGGTACACTCCTCCTATAGATCTAGCAATGTTACATACATGCACACCCAACCAGCACTAAATATCAGGCCATGCCTAATTCATCTACATGTACGTTATATAAAAGTGTACCATGAACGGTATAGATTTTTTTTTATAGGCTTATAATTTTTTCTCACAAATCGTCAAATGGTATGAGATATAAAATTAGCGGAATTGGACACAGAACGGACACGCAGCCAATCCGATTGGTTGTGCAGCCAAAAGAGACATCAAAATCTGATCGGCTGTATCGCCTTGGACATCTCCTGTCCCTAGTCGCTGACGCATGTCCAATCGCTTTTTTAAGTATTCACCATCTTGTACGACTACGGAAATAGTCGAAAATATTACTACGAATTAGGCGTAATCTAGCCACGGACTAACGGTGCGCAGTCAACTGTTGCAGCACTGCTGGTGGAGGCTTTCGCCTATTTCGATTCTCTATTTAGATTCATTGGTGTAGATCGCTGTGGTGTAGACCACTACACCGCAGCGAAGCGCTGTGGTGTAGTGGTTAAGGCGTTGGACTTCGAGTCCAGAGGATCTGGGTTCGGGTCCCAGCGCCGGCAACTATGAAACCATGGCGTAACAGGCCCTTCAGCGAGGCTGTTAAACACACGAGTGTCGCTAGCTGATAATCATCGTCCAGAGTAATTTATCATTCTGATTGGCGACAGGAAGGGCATTCAGCCATAAAAACTCAGCTCCAATATAAACGTCTAACCTGTGTTAACATGCACACAGCGTTACAAGCTTGCCTGTAGCGCATAAGAACGGACGTCAAAAACGATAACTATTATTATTATTAGTCGCGATTAGTGACGCAAGCGATGGGGTGCAAAACTTTCAAATTGAGAAGTAGACAAAATACCCAAACTTTAAAAAAATAATAACCTAAATCTAGTTAAAATAAAACATCGAAAATCCTAGCCGAGTTGATAGGGTCAGATGACATAAAAATTTCAAATTAAGATTATCTTCCAGTGAGATATCTGCTGATCTTTGCTCTTTAACTTAACTCATTCCTTAATTTATTATTCTTCAATGTGAATCTGAGCCACAAAGCCAAGACTGTTTCGTTTCGGCATAGACCTACTTAATCTGCTAGTGCTAAATTTTATTTCAAAAGTACAACGGACTCGATTTGGGAGTTAAAATTTGACTTCCAGCTAAAGATAGCATTTCTTGTAATAATTAATATGAAAACATATTACTAGTATTACATCTATTACAAATTCTAAAACGTTGAATATATTTACATCAAAAGGCGCAAATGACAAAACGAAAACGGAAGCATCAGACATCTTGCTCACTATTACAAATAGATTTCACTTGTGCTTCCTGCAAGCCTGTCCAGCAGTCTATGCTTGATCCTCTACATATCACATAGCCAATGTTGGGAGCCACTGTCTCATCACAATCACTGTGTTATCTAAGTTCCATCTAGTTTCCAGTCTAGTATCAAATTCATATGTTGAAATTCAAAGTATAACATTTTTGTGGTTTCTCCCTGGGCGTCTTCAATCAGTTTGGGAACAATAACACAAGCATCTATACAGTACGATTGAAATAACTGTTGGTACTTAGTACCATTCGAACTATGTCCTACTTCACTGGCACATAGTGAGAATGAGTGACCGTCCTTCACCCATCAACAACGAACGGCATGAAGTGTTCATGCACAGCTGGACTCGGCTGGCACCGGCTTGCTGGCTCAACTCTCGCACAAGGCCCTCTCTAAATACTAACCAGAGCCCGACTGATTTACAAGATCCAATTTACACTATTAGCCTTATCATTGATCACTGAAAATATGGCTGCAAATTATATCAGCATTTCCTTTATCTCCCTTGAGAGAACAATCCATACGATACAGGTTGCAACCGCAGAGCTCTAAACCAAGCCTTTGCATCTGCTGTCCGCGTGTCTGATGAACGCTTTAAGTGCCCTGACCGGTCCACCCCTGATAGCTGCATACAAGGACACTGATACCCAAGTGCTGCAAGTTGACTCAATCGGTGGATTGTGTGACGTCACGCTATAGGCATAGGAGATCAACAACGCTCACTTTCAATTCGCTGACTGACCAACTTGCGGTTAACTCGCAATGGTGGGTGTGGATCTGAAGCTGACTAGCACTGTACTAGACGAACTGTGATAACATGAAGAACTTGACGCGAATGACTCGACACGGACAATCGACTGATATGCATGACAGACTTCCTCTCACTGAAAGGAGACCAACAATTCAAGTCTTGCCTAGCTGAAACTAGTGAAGTAACTGAAACAGCTCATTGTTAAAATAACTGAAACTGTCCAGAGACGCTAACCCTGGCTGTCCAATGAGGCAATGCGTCGAGGTCAGTCGAGTGAGTAAGAAGGTCAGTCGAGCTAGTAAGCGGGTCAGTCGAGTGAGGTCAGCGTGGGTCAGTCGAGTGAGGTAGTGCGGTTCAGTCGAGCTCCTCCTCGTCGCTGAAGTAGGCGTCCTTCTTGTAGCGCTTGCGCTGCGGCTCGGACATTGTCAGACCTGCGCCACTCAACGACGATGTGCCCAACTCAGCCTCCCTCGCCGCCTGCACCACAGTCATGTCACACAACCACCAGTGAACGCACAGTTCATCCACGCATTTACATTTAAGCTGATCGTAACTATACACAGAATGTTGCATTGGCAAAGTTAAGTTTATCCTGATAAAGCATGCATAGCGTGACGCTTGCTTTTTCTAACAAACATAACGCAACTGCTCAGCCTTTACAAACCATACAGTCCATAGTCATTTTCAAGAGTAAAGTCCGTCCATTTCAAATAAGGCATACAATTGGCATCATTTTTGGTTTACTGCGCCTGCTAAACTTAAGCCTGTGCATCTAAGATATTTCAAATCTACATAATCCAACGTTGTCAGTGGCTTGTCAGCTGACAAAACGTTGATCTATTCATCCACGACTCCACCACAGCATGCATGCACAGTTGCACACTGCAGCGTTCAAAGAGTTGTTAACATCAGCATTGCAGCCATTTGTTTGTCGACCTTAAACAAAGAGCCTGGTAAGAGATGATGCCCACCTGGTAAGATAATGACACCTACCTGGTAAGAGATGACACCCACCTAGTAGGAGATGACGCCCACCTGGTAGGAGATGACACCCACCTGGTAGGAGATGACGCCCACCTGGTAAGAGATGACACCCACCTGGTAGGAGATGGCACCCACCTGGTAGGACATAACACCCACCTGGTAGGAGACGATGCTTACCTGGTAAGAGATGGCAGCTGCAAGAGAGTCAGACTCAACATGCGCGACGCTGGTGGACGGGCGGCCCTCCTGACACGAGTCATCCGAATCGGCCTCGTTTGCCAGACTAGTCGCAGAAATACTTAGTTAGGTATGCAACATTGAGATGCTCACTTAGACAATAATTTGAGTTCATCCACGAGCCAATCACATGCGCTGAGGAAAGCTGAAGAAAAATGCGAAAAATGATGAACTGCATAAATATATAAATATATAAATAAATTATTTCGAGACTTCTTACTTCTTTTAACGCTGCACTTTTAAGCACATCATCATGCTATGTCACATACCATAGGTTTTAATGGTTATTGTGATCTTGAGGTAAACATAACTTATTGCAAGTGTTGAGTTCAGCAACTCTTAAGAACAATAGTTAAATGCTACGTCAACACAGCTACATCTAGATGGTCATATCGAAAACGTTCAACATAATTTCAAACAATACAATTCATCAGAAATTGAAGTAAGATCACACTGGAATATTTGTTACACAAAAGAAATGTATAGAGCTACGCTGGAGCGATATCTACCCAGGTCGTGCCTCAAGCTTCCGTTTCTTCTTTTCCTTCTTAGGCGGAGGTTCGCGCTCGCCCAGCTTGTTGCGCTCACACTTGTAGCTGAGGTGTCCCTCCTCCTGGGCACATAACCAATCAGATCAAACCAGATCTACTAGATCAAACCAAATCTCATAACCTGATCAAACCAGATCTTAGATGACTGATGCACACTGATACATGACTAGCAGTAGAGCTGACCCACAGTCCCACATTCATAAAGGACTTGGGAGTAGTCCTGACTGACTACAAACTGATACACAACTAGGAGCAGGAATGACCCACACTCATAAAACAATTCAGAACTGCCCCAGACTTACACGGGACTCAGGACTGACCCCACACGCATACAAAACTGACCCAACACTTACACAGGACTGACCCTACACTTATACAGGACTCGAAGTACAGGACTGACCCACACGCATACAGGACTAGAAGTACAGGACTGATTCACACGCATATAGGACTGACCCAACACTTACACAGGACTGACCCTACACTTATATAGGACTAATCCCACACTTATACAGGACGAGAAGTAGAACTGACCCACACTTATACAGGACCAGAAGTAGGACTGAAACACACTCATACAGGACTGACCCCACACTTATTCAGGACTGACCCCACACTCGTAGCAGCGCGACTTGTCCTTGTAGTCCTTGCGACGAATGAACTCTGATGCGCGTCCATTGTCCTTCGCTATGCTACACTTGAGCGTCCGCTCCACCAGCTGCAGACACAAGCAATGTGTCTAATGACCAACTAACTCAACAACCAATCCGCTCACGGCTAACATAAGCAAGATTGACTAGCAAATCAGAGGACATGTCAGTGCTCAACTCATTGACAAGTAACACAAAAGAACAAAGAAGTAATTTGAAACTTAGCTCAAATTTGCGAAAACTTGCATGCAGCTTATAGTTTTTTTTGTGTTTTTTTGTAGCTTAGGAACCGTGTGCAGCACATAAGGGCTATATACAGTCCGGTTCTGTGCAAGTGAGCTGGCACAGAACCGCTCCCCCTTTTCTTTACTCGCCTTTAACCACAAGTCCGGGAAGCTCTGGGCTACAGGCCAATTCTTTGTTCCCTGACCTGCAGGGGTAACAGCAGCCTATAGAGACATACACCGTGACTCCGTGAGTCCATACAAACAAGGCTGCAAATAATTTATAATAAGTTCGTCAAATGTTAACCGATTTTCAAACAATTTTCTCTTCCATGAAGCCAATTCGCCCAAATTTTGCAATAAAATGCATATACTGCTTTCCCAAACACGCTAATCATTTTGCTGCAGTACACTGAGAAAGGTGAAAAATCAAAAACGTCGATTTCACGTATCTATGTAGGATATGATTTCATAAGATATTTCTTGCATGACTGGCGACAGTTGCTGAGACATGGGAACCACCTCGGCGATAAGTTCCATTGAGATTGATTAAATCTCCTTTTTATTGTGTAATCTGTTATTGTCCATGTTTTCATACAGGTTTATACGTTTTCGCCCGCCCTGATCTGGACTGCTAGAGTTGGGTTTTTGCAACCGAATGCCCTTCCTGACGCCAACCAAATAAATAAATATCTGGCACGGGGTTAGCAGCTAGCAACACTTTGTGTTTAACAGTCTTGCTGAAGGGCCTGTAACGCATGGTTTCATAGTTGCCGGCACGGAGACTTGAACCCTGGTCCTCTGGACTCAAAGTCCTTAACCACTACACCAAAGCGCCTCGCTGTCCAGGAATCCAAATATCATAGACTCAAGGAATAACAAATATGAGGTCAGTACATCCCGACTTTGATAAGCTTATTGACACAATTTCGTGCACTGACTGTACATTGTCTAATATTGAAGTCAATAATTATTTTATTTACAATTATTGTAAAACAGAGATATAAAAAGTTCATTAGCATCGGTGGACTGGAAAAAGTGCTAGACTACTATACCTTTTGTCTACACAACTACTAATCAACATAATCATATGTGAAAGTCTTAGAAGTTACAATAGAGAGGTACGGCGTAATCGGAATAGAAGAAGAGGGCGCAGTGCATCAATGAAGCAAAACTCATCCAGTGAAACACAGAAACTTCAGTTACAAACGCAGAATCCGCTAACAAAGACTACGCAGAAACCATAAAAACAAAATATATTCTACCTTTTTTCCGTTGAGGTCGTCGACGCAGTGGTGGGCCGCCTCCCGCTCCACAAAGAGGACGAAGGCAACGCCCCTGCTCTGGCGTGTCACCTTGTCCTTCGCCACCGTCACTCTACAGCGACGCGCTCGGTTTAAGAATTGTTGTCAGTGGCGGTTCCATGGGGGGCATGGGGGGGCTAAGCCCCCCCAGTTACGGTTTTCACGAGGCCCCTCAGTCGAAATGTCAGCATCCCCCACCCCCTGCTAGTGATCATCGGAAAAAGGAAAGCTGGAACAATTACTGCTCGTCGTATGTTGTAACAAAGACAATCACAGTCCAAAGCAATGCCCCCTTTCTTTTAGTTACCTTTTGCAACGCGCTGGCTGAACTCTGAGCTGCAGACCTATCATCTTTTTACCCCAGTCTGCAGAGATTGCCGCTGCAGAGTGACAACTGATTCAAACAGGATTTTTATCGATTAGATATGAACCATACCAGTTTCATAACCACTGAATGGTTATGATGGGCACAGGTAGGCGGCATAAATATGCCCACAAACGAAACAGAACATGTATGTGATTAGCTGCGATATACATGTAAATTTCTGCACAAGCTCATATGGGCCGAATAAAACATGAAAGTTACAGAGAAGAAGACCAGCTAAATATTTTGTGTAACGCCGTATTCACTAGTTTTTAGGCCGATTTGATTAAAAGTAGGAAAAGCAGGATTTAAAAAAATTTAATTTAGTATTCTATTGAAATTTTTCCAAAATTTCATTGTGTATATTTAATTCATCTCATATTAATTTAGAAGATTTAGCACTCTTTGTACATGTTAAATTATTGTCAAATTTCACAAAATATTTTGGTTGAAATCACCTTGTCAAAATCTCTCAATGTTTTACAGCATTTTTATGGAACATAATTAGGGGTAACGTTGTGCAATGAAAATTTCTGGTTCAGAACTTTCGGCTAACAACACCATATGTAGAGACATCAGGAAGCTCCGGCAGATTAATGAAAAAGTTACGGCAAAGTTTTAAGAAAGTTGCTAAATTACGCGTACCAGTATGCTGCATGCGGAAAAAGCATAAAGCCTAAATTGCAAAATTGAGTGTGCAAGAACAAAAATTAACAAAATCTACTCGCACCTTATTATAAATTAAGGAGCAATTTACATACTGCAGAAGCAAAAACCAAGTTAAGGTATATTGCACGGTGACCTCATAAAAATTCAACATAAAGCACTTTGTACATACCTTTCTAGTACGGTACCATTACATTCATACCTTTTTTCGAAAGCTTTATGTGGCTAAAATGACATTTTATGCAGAAATTTTTGATAAATCACAAAATATAGGATTTTATGCAAGAAATCAGAAAGAATGCAAAAAATGCTGAAAATGTAAAAAACGTGAAAGTCTCAGGAAATCGTCAAAATTGAAAACATCGACGTGGAAACGCGATCGCACTTGCTCAGGTCTCTAAAGTCTACAAGTCTCAAACGTACTCAGTCTAAAGCTCGCTTCACATGATATTATCATGGGTCATATAAAAAGTGGCAATCACTAGTAATTCTATCTCAAGCACAAGCTACCTGTGCTTCATTTGAGAAATTTTCCCCATATTAAGCCATGATCGAAAAGATCGCCTAAAAAATCGCGTAGAAATCAAGCTGCTTACTTGGCGACGCGGCCGTACTTCTCACAGATCTGATGAAGGTCGTTGTTGGTGAAGACAAAGGGAAGATTGGAGATGTAGACGGTCGACTTGCTCGGAGCCAAGCCCCCACTCATTCTCTCGACTTAGTCACCACTATCAACATCAACGCACGCTCATCCAATCACCATCAATCACTCATCACAACCATTATCGTAATCAACTACTGTAAGGCATGCCTCTCAGAAATATTGCTGCACTTACTTTTGGAGTGTTTGAGTATTGCCCGTTATATATGGTTCACGCAGTGCAATTTTCGTGCATGTAATATCCCCCGAGGTTAACATACTCGCGAAATTTTCAAAAATTACATGCACGCAGAAATTTGATGCTTTACAGTATCATCATCTAACAGTTCTAAGTAAATGATGAATGTCAGTCAGTCAGTCAGTGAACACAGTCAATCACTAGGGACTAGTAGACAGTCACCGAGCCAGTTCAGCAGTTATCATACAAAGTATTACGCGCAGTACGCCGTTGAGTCACTACCGTGACGTTCCGTCGCTCTTTAATTCACTCCTTAATCAGCAACAAACTGCAGCGGAACAAAGTAATCAATCACTATCGAACACGAATGGCAATACTACAGCAGTTGAGCTACCAAAAGAGTAGTATTCTAGGCAAAAAACTTTCGCTAGACCCCAGCTATAAGCCAAGATTTGGGTTAGGCTTATCATACTATATTATACTATTTAAGTATGGTTATCATCTATTTGCAGAATTACAAAATAGGAGTAGCGTTACGTCTGCTGCTTTTAAAACAGGAGTAGCGCACATTTGCATGACCTATGCTTACATTCCTTTTTCAGTCAAATACATTAGAATCATAAGTTGATACAAATATTAATTTGATTAATTCTGTGTTTCCTAGAGCGCCCCACCTTTTTGTTTCCTAGTGCTCCTATTCTATTTAATTCTTATATTTCATAGTAGGCGAAAGGAGTATTTAGACTAGATTAGATCAATCTGAGGAGAAAAGTTTAGTTGCGTATTGCGAGAATTCAAGCTTTAAGATGTAATTGAAGGTTGTAAATATTACAAAGTTAAATCGAACTGAAATTGCTGTTATTAGTTAATAATTGTCAGAATTAGTGACATATGCCTCCAAGGCAAGCTCTAGCTATCGATTATATGTCGGGTGATTTAAATAAGTGGCGCACCGCTTTTTTCCCCTGCTGAGCCGTTGACGTGGGGGTGGAGTGATCAACGTGGGCGGCTGACGTCAGAGTGGGCGAAGGGTTCTGACGGGAATACAGCGAATACAGTGAAAAGTGCTCTCTAACATTGTATTCCGACAGAAAAACACCTTTTTTCTGTTCCCCTCCCAATTGGCACCCCTTACAGCTAGGCGCTCAGCCACCAGTCAGTAGTGTCGATTTGTGTGACAATATTGTCGTTGTATATTATCCAGATTGTCTCGTTGAAAGAACTACCCATTCACCGACCCCGGAGGGATGATAGACTGAGTTGGCCTCGGGCACTTCCTACTTCAGTCTGGGACCCGTGGTTTACCACGCAGTCTGCTGGTTGTATATTAAATAGGGCTACCTGGCAATAATAACAAGCGTATTTAGGAATCAACTTCAACTGAACTTCACTACTGCATTTCACCACGATTGACGAATATCTGCGGTGAACCTGAAAAAATTGACAAAAGTGAAATTGTAGAATACAGACGAATATTGGGCTATTTATAAGTGTGTGTTTCCATTATATTTAGGTCTGCCATTATATTTAGGCCTACTTTATCATTAAGATACAATGTAATCAATATGCATTGAAATGATTACAAAGGTCAGCGGTTAGCATAATGTAGCCATATAGGCTACATAGACACCTGTTCCTATAAACTATAATAATCGCATTGTTGATGAAGTCGCTGAGTGTGGCCGAAAAGGATATCACGAGAAGCTGAGCGCTGCGGCAGCCCATTATGAACCGAATTATTGGTTCCAAGGTTGAATCGATGTAGAGATGAGCTCACTGCAATGAACTAAGAGCTGGGACAATTCGTAGATCTTCTACGAATTGAAAACATTCGGTTTTTCCAAAATGAAAATCCGCATCGATTGGTTTCCGAATGCACCGAATGGCTACAGAATTCACGGTCTAATTGGAAAGCGTGTGACCAGCGTCACAAACTGCAACATGCGTCTAACGCTCACATAATTAACTAGCACAGTCCTTTCAGACTGTTACACACGTATTTTGCCGCTTCTAAATTACTTTGCCATTTTTTGTTGAAAGTCCGCCAGTACCGCCATCTTCCCTCCCCCCTCCCCCGTTTTGAGAGGCAAACTACGCCACTGCCATTGACTAAAGCCCAATTTACACGCGCGGCTTTTGGCCGCGAGATCTCGCGGCCCGCGATATCTCGCGCACCGCGAGATGCATCTCGCTGAGGGCGAGATCTCGCGGA
>JAQIWG010004365.1:0-16155 GCA_034695025.1 Chamaedrilus cognettii | reverse complement strand
GTTCAAGTCCCCGCACCGGCAACTATGAAACCATGCGTTACAGGCCCTTCAGCAAGGCTGTTAAACATACAAGTGTCACTAGCTGCTAACCCTGTGCCAGATAATTATTTATTTGGTTGGCGTCAGGAAGGGCATCCAGCTGTAAAAACCCAGCCCCAGTAGTCCTGATCAGGGCGGGCAAAAACGTGTAAACCTGTGTGAAAAGATGGACATTAACAGATTGCACGATAAAAAGGAGGTTAGTTAGTTATTGCTACATCGTTCAAAAATTCCATATTTAAATTCTCAAGCTGGGAGTGTGCCATTCCCATTATATCTTGTGGGATAACCAATCTGAATCAGTAAAGATACAATATTTTATGTTGTTTATCTTGGATAATTTGCTTGAAAGCAGAGGCATACATTTATTTACAAGCATTAATATGCAAGCCATGTATTTGTGGTCAATTTGTTGGATGTTGTAGAGGATTGACCATAGAGAACATGATGGGCCTGCTGACGATAGCACTGCGACACACGTCCGGGGAAGTGAGAGACATTGCCGAGCGGCTCATCACTTCCCTCTACCGCATAGATGGCGCCACCGTCAGGGACTTCCTGCCGCCCGATGACGAGCAGACAAGAAAAAATCTCATCTACAAGCAGCTCTTTAGCCAGTTCTCAAAGATTGATGAGACTCCGGTTGTAGCAAAGGAGCCTAAGGTATGTCGCACTGTTGTTGCAGTTGCAATCTATCTAAAATTTGTTTATGTCCGTAGAAAAATTCTCAATATGTTTTTAAATAGAATGGATGAAGAAACTAACCTTTTGTAAGAACTTTGAATGAGATGCTTTACATTTATAATTTGATTGAATTTTTGAATATGAATGTGATTATATCTGAATATCTGTTTTATACATTCGCTAAATTTCTTGTTGTGAACAACGCAATCCTGTCTCTGTCCAACTAGCATACGCAACGAAAACCTGATCTTTAAGTGAATCTAAATCGATAAGACTTTTTTATATCTGTCTAGTTGTTCAAATGGGCTTTCAAAACTCATGCAGGTCATAACCACACAGCAATGCATTGTATCCAGTTTTGTAAATGTCTATGCTGCTAGTAATTGATGGACTGGAATTTAATATTTCAGTCTGAAAAAGGTGGAAAAAATTCAGGGAATCTTAAGGCTGCAAATGAGTTGGAACCCTGAACAAGACTTGAAACAAGCACACGCAGAACGTAGACGAGAACGTAAATGAAGAAACAGCTTGAGTTACTTGCCGGCAATAGCGGTTCCAGCTTTCCACAACAGGGAAGACTCACACCGCAAGGAAAATTTGAAGTTCCTTCCTGTATGAAACTAGTGATCGAGTGGGGCGTGTGTTGATGAAAACTTTTGACCTCTTATATGTAACTCACGACAGGCAGGTATGGGCATTCTTAACACCTGTTATTCATTTCTTACCAAAAAAGAAATGATTTCACAAACTTTCATCACCAAAAGAAGGAAGGCTTGAAAAGACTCAATAAAATTTTAACCGGAGGCCTGAAAACCAAACAGAGGTACTTGACCCTCTCAATACCTCATCCTTCATCGTCAATTTAAGAGTTGAATGGACTTGGTTTAAATCAACTGGGTGGCTTGAAACCCTCTAAGCCCCCCCATAAGTCCCCTCTGCTAGAACCGCCACTGCTTGCCTCTTGGCTCAGAAGGAGGAGCGACAGAAGCCCCCGCCGCCGGCTGCTCCTGCAGCGGCCAAGCCGGTGAAGGCAGCACGACCGGCGGCGGAGAACAAGAAACAGAAACCAGAGAGCAGAGCTGTTCCTCTGCACCAGGACCAGTGCGTCACATTGCTTTTTCTATTGTTACATGCAGCACTTTAAAAGCAACGATACAAATCGTGCAAAACGGTGAAATAATAGAAGCTTAAATTTCCATTATACTGGTTGTTTAGCTTCTGATGTAATAATATTCTAATAGTATTCTACCCCACTACGTTTTGTAAGGTGCTAAAGTCATAGATTGTTATTTTATCTTAAGAAGTTTTCTGTTGGTTCATGATTATATATCCATTTTTTTCTGTTAATCGGTACTGGATTCTAAATGAAACTACTTGACTGGCACAGTTTTATTTTACACACAGGTCGCAGAAATTCTGGTAGTTTAGTGCATAATTTTTACTGACGAAGATAGCTGCTGTGTACTTTGTAATGGTTTTATATTGCAGCACGTGCATATTCTGCGGTAGCGTTAGCGAGACACTGACAGAGGAGGGTCTTGACACGCACTACTGGAAGCAGTGTCCCATGCTCAAGAAGTGTCCCCACTGTAAACAGGTCTGCTTATAGTACGTCGTGCTGTTATATAATATTTATTTTCTGCTGCTGAATGCTGTGCATTGCAACCGTTAACTTCTTCAACAAAAACAACAATTGCTGCTGTCATGTCATCGTGATGATGATGACATCTTATGTGTAGATTATATTTGCGTTCCGTTTTATTCGTAGTGTTGAGTGCTGCAAAAACAAGCAGACTGTGTTAATGCAGCCAGATGTGATTTGTTTTAAAACTCTTTTATTAAGAATAGAGCGCAATAAAAATTTAAATTATACTCGTATAAGGCTATGTAATTCCGAACTGAAGAATTGAAACCCATCCAGGGACGCAATCAAAAAAATCGTCATCGTTTTTGACGTCCATTCTAATGCGTTACAGACAAAAGCCCGTAACGCTGTGTCTATGCTAACACAGGTTAGACGTTTATATTGGAGCTGGATTTTTAATAGCCGGATGCCCTTTCTATCGCCAACCAGAATACTAAATTATCCTGGACAATGATTATCAGCTAACGACACGTGTGTGTTTAACAGCCTTGCTAAAGGGCCTGTAACGCATGGTGTTATAGTTGCCGGGGCCAAGACTTGAATCTAGGTGTCTGAACTCTCAGTCCGGCGCCTTAGCCACTACACTACAGCGCCTCGCAGTGGTGCAGTGGTAGAGATAGATGGCAGTGATGGAGATGGAAGATAATAATTATGTTTTTGTCCTGTTTAGGTTGTGGAGGTAGCGAGTTACACCGATCATCTGCTGAGCGAGTGTGAGGCTAAAGTGGAGTTTGTTCAATGTCCGCGCTGCACTGAAGCAATACCGGCCAAAGCCTTCCAACAACACTCCGCCGACAGAGCGTGTTCACGTAAGCTTTCGAGAACTTTTGCGATAATAAATATATAAAACGTTGAACACAACGTTTTACATTTTTATTATCACATCAGTTTTTTAAATTTTGTTTTCAATATATATTTCAAGTTTTTTTTAACGCATGTCAATTGTACGACATTCAATCATTGCTTTGCAATTTTTTTCAATAAGACTTGCTCTCATAACATATTGTCAAATTTAAAGTTGTTCCGGAAAGGTCTGTGCCACTGATTGGTGCTTCGTTCACGTCATTAATCTTCCGGATTGCAAAATATGACTTTTGTTTGGTAAGTGTAGATCAGATATACAGGGTGGGCCAAAAAAAACGAATACATGATTATTTTTCAGGCGTAACTGTTACTATTCTTATCCAACGATAACCAAATTTTAAACAGATAAATTGTCATCTATTGTCGACATTTTTGCCAAGTGTCATTGAATTCTGTGTATTAGATCCGAAGTTATGAACTTTTGAAATAGACATGTCTGATATCCTGTTGTGAAAATGCAACGAATTGACTGGTATAGTCGCTAGTGCTTATCATATACTCATTTTGGCTAATTAGCATATCTGATTCTAACTGCCTATATGAATATGATTCCTGAGGGAGGAAAATGACTTTAGAAATATAGCAGAAGTTTAAAAGCTACACTTTTTAGCAGAGATGAGCCAAAGAATGTGTAAGTAAAGCAACGGCAACTTTTAAAGTACGACGCCAAAAAGTAAATGTAATGGTTCATAACTTTGGAACTATATGACACTATTACACTAAATTTGACAAAGACATTAGCAATTGACAGCTATTTATGTGTGCAAAATTTGATCATCATGAGAATAAAGTTGTGTTATGTATCAATAGAAACGTCAATGAATTGCATTTTTGCACCAAAGTATCAGGCAAGTCTATTTCAAAAGCTCATAGCTTTAGAACTAATCAAAAGAATTGAATCAAACTTGGCAAGAACGTTGACAATAGATGGCTATTTATCTGTGCAAAATGTGGTCATCGTTCGATAAAAATTGTTGAAGTTATGCATGAAAAACAATCGTGTATCCATTTTTTTGGGCCCACACTGTATATAACAAAAGTGGATGAACATAATTTCATAACCTTCTTGACCAAAGACAATATTTTTTTTCAAAATATATTTCAATTTGTTTAATTTTTCAATTTATGATTACAATAGTTAGTTTTATGGATTCTTGAGGGTTTGTTTTAGTTTTGTTTTTGACTGACTCTAAATGCTTGGCTTTTTGGATCTACTTCTTAATTCTTACAAAACTGTCATATATAATTTGAATAAACCATGTAATTTTAGGTGTTCTGTTGCTGTCCAACGGGACCTATATCCGGCTTTGCTTTAAATCCATTGTTGTGATGCAGAGATGGAGACGGGCAAGAGTCGCTGTCCGCTGTGTCACGCCAATGTGCCGGGGGACGAGGAGACGTGGAAGCAACATCTGATGGGACGTGAGGGGTGCAAGCAGAACCCCCGGCGGACCGGCGCCCCCCCAGTCATCAAGACAAGTAACGACTTCCCTCTTTGTTCAGCATGTAATATACGGTTGTCTGTAAAAAAAACTGTCCTTACACTTCACTATTCAATTCCCTCGTGTGTACCCCCTGCAGGCCAGGGAACAATGAATTGGCTTGCGGCCCAGAGCTCTCCGGGCGAGTCATAAAAGGCTACGTGTTACACGGTTACACACATGTCACACGTGTCACACACGGTTACACACGTGTCACACGGTTACACACGTATCACAAGTGTCACACACGATCCCAAAACTACAAAAAACTTTATTTAGTGTGTACTCGTACTGTAAAAGATTAAATTTTCGCGTGCATATAATTTTGATGAATTTAGCAAATCGACAAAACTCAAGAAAATGACATGCGCTAAAATAAAGCTGCAGAAGCTTTATATAGCTCTTTATAATTGACAATCCTGAAAAACGCGTAAATTAAGTACAGCAAAATTTCCGAGAAGCAGAACTGCGAAAATAAAATGCAACAAGAATTTCTTGTTTTACAGTACCAGTATATAGTTTGAAAGTTTTGTGTTTCAAGTACTGTAAAGCATTAAGTTTTCGCGTGGATGTAATTTCGCGAATCGGCAAAACTCGCGAAAATTGCATGCAGCAAAATAACGCTGTAAAAGCTATATACAATGGACAGTGTCAAAAAAACGTGAAAATTAAGTGCAGCTAAATTTTTGTATCTAAACCGCAAAAATAACATGCAGCTAAAATTTAAAGTTTTACAGTATTACCAAGTAAAATAAAACCGCTGATGCATGTTCATACTGCCTTCTTTATGCATCCAGACTTGCCTTAGGATACGTGCATTGTATAAAAAGTGTGAGGAAACTTTTTTTAGGTCCAACTATTTAATAAATTGAAATTAGACTATGTTAATTTAACTTACAGTGTAAGGCATGCACAGATTTGTCATGTCTACATGTAGGCCTATAGTTTGACAATTATAATATAAAAATATGATAGATCATTATTGCTTGCAAACTTGTTTAAATGTTGTAAGATATTTTCCTTATTATCTAATAATGATGGCAGTCGTAAAACTGAAATACGATTTATTTTCACAGCTCAAAGAAAAACTGACCGTTATTTGTTCAGTATTTACAGAAATTTGAAGCCACAAAACATAAAATTGTTGCATTGATGCTAAAATTTGGTTGATAATGTAAGTTTTTCATATTTAAAATATCATTCATTGCCAAAGGCAAATTAATACCACTGCCATATATTAACTTTGGTTTATTTGTGTGACAGCTAAATCGTCCCCGCAGCAAACAAAGGCGCCAGCAAACGTTGCCAAGGGTTCGAATTCTGTTGCTTGTAATCTGATTGAGCATTTGATCATTATTTTTGGCTACTCTACATTTTGATTTATTGCATAATATTATATAAAACAGTATACAAGTACCTTTATTAAAATTAGTTGATATTGTTTATCTGAAGTTGCAATCACTAATTTTATGCAATCGAGCCGTCTTCGCAAGCATCGATGGGGAAATGAAGAATTTGAGATAGTTAAATCGTGGCCAATCTGACCACGATAAAATAATATGCTATTTGAAGTTTGACTGTATTTTTATTTTATTTTGCTCTTCAAAAACGTCTTCTGCTGAAACTCAATTAATATTTGTCAATTATTTATCAGTTATTATAGTTATTGCTATTATAAAATGCAAAAAATTGCCATGAAAGTTGACAGAGATTTGCCATGAAATTTCAAATTTCATGAAAGTTGACTTTCATGACTAATTTTTGCATTGACAATAGAAAAATGCAAATTTAAAATATTGTTAACTGAGTTTTGCTGTGTTCTTCCTTGCTTCGCAGGTCGTCTAAAGTAGAGTTTAGCCGTCATTAATCTATCGACTGGCCTGCACTTCAGATCCTGACATGCACCTCGTCCTTTCCACTAAACTGTTGGCCTGTTTGTAACTGTGAGAGAAATTTGCGGTGAACCGTGGCTTTTCAATGTTCATGAATAAGATTGATTGATGAACATTTTAACTTTTCAATGGTTAAGTGCAGGGATTCTCAACCTTTTCTGTTACGGAAAACTTAATTTTGTAGAAAATGTTGAGGAACACCAAGTAACAATACGGAAGGTAGATGATCTATTGACAAGACTATAGGTCACTCAATACTGGTTACACTTTTTCTGCTGGTTGCGGTACACCTGGCCACTCATCACGGAACACCAGTGTTCTGCGGAACATCGGTTGAGAAAGCCTGTGTTAAGGGTGTAATAGCTAGTGTATGTTGGGATTGGAGAGTATATCTGCGCCGTAATCCGGTCGTAGCCATGAGTCTAAGATATGGGGGCAGTACAGGGTCAGTAGTCGAAATAGTTAGCTCGCCCAGTTGACTCAACAACGTTCACTGAGACCATGATTCAAACCTGTACTATTGTAAGAAATTATTATACTCACCAGTTCTACAAATTATAATCAACAAATTTCCTAGTCACTGGCGCGGATACTTCACCTTTGCTTCCCCCACTTTGGTTTTGTGCATTGTATTGAAAGGCAGGGTATGTGTAAAAAAGTGTGTAGCCTTTATTGTGCATATATGATGCTGAATAATGCAAGAATAATGATTTGTGTCTGTATAGAATGTTAGTCAAGTTTTAGAGTTAGTCATGAGAACACTCAACAGAACAGTTTTAAAATTTATATTGTAGCTTTTAAGTGTGCATTTGCATACATAATTTATTTAGTGAAAAGTTATGAAAATGCGACCGGTAAAGCAAAGTATTTCAATATGATCTTGTTCAAACAATACGGTTGATCTGTATTCATATATGTGTGTTGTGTGTGATATAAAATTGTGCATAAAAATTATATATGTATATACAGTATCTCAAATCTGTTTTCAACTAGCATATGCAGTGCTAACACGCCGGATAGTGAAAATCCCCTCTAAGGTTTCGACCAAAGCGAACTATTTCCCCCATAAGTTTGGAGTTCCCCCCTAAAGTTGAGAGGGTGGGCTCGGAGGGGGATAATTTTTTGACGGTCAACATTTCTGAGCAACATTTCTGTCACTCCCAAAAAAAATTTGGACAAGCACTGTAAAAAAATGCATCAGAAATGGACAAGTACTGGTAAGAACGGCTTAAAAACCCCCCCCTCTGTTCGTGAGTTCTGTGTGAAAGGGAAAAGTTCCATTCGAATTTGGAAAATCCCTCCCTGTGTTTAGCAAGAAGCTAACAAGCGAGTCCCCCTATAAAATTATTCTTAACGCAAGCGCTGTGCGTATGGTAGCCATCAACACCTCATTCAACTAAAGCAAACAGTTATCTCTAAAACTGCCATGCAAAATATGTATAATATTCATCAGATGTATCACAACCTTACTTATTTGTTACCAAAAAAATGGAGGCGGGCTGTCGGTAATTGTTGTGTAGAGGGGTTAAGTTCTAACCCTCTTACAGGCTTACCAACTTTTCTACCCTACACTACATTGTAGGCTCTCGATGCATCAGGAATTAAGTGTAAGAGCAATGTTAATGGTCATTAAGGCAAGTTAGGTATCCATTTTGCAAATCTTTGAAACATCAATTGACAAATACGGTAAAGGCACACATTGAAAAATAGAATACAGGTACATACAATTGTACTTGGGAATAAATTATTGGCGACAACAGACAAATTAACGTGCTAGTTGTTGGCAGGATATTTCGGAGTGGATATTAATTACAACTAAAACAAGAAATATAAAAATTATGCATTTTAAACACAAAAATTTAAACTATACACCTATGCTTTCATGATTCGAACTGAACAAGAACTCCAGTATATAACCTCTGACAAAATGTACACTAAAAGCACACGCATGTTAGTATATGTGATTTGTCCTTCGATCAAATGATTATTTTTATAAACAATGCTCTTTCTATCCAAGCAGATCTGAAAGCCATAATATCTTACCAAAGCTGTAGGAACAGCTGCCTCATTTAATAGGCCTGGCCCATGTTCCACTATTTCTAACAGGGTGTATTATGATAAACCCTAAGCAATGAATTATACATGCAACAAAACCACGAGCACCTGTACTTCATGTTTTTAGATGCCAAATTACTCATGTGACATTCTGATACTGTTTGAAATGCTCTATCAAATCCTGCACGTCGTCCCTGGAGCCTAGAAACACCGGTGACCTCTGGTGGATATATTCGGGAACAATGTCAAGAATCGGTGTGTCGCCAGCTGAAGCAAGACCTCCGGCTTGCTCGATGATGAAAGCCATCGGAATACACTCGTACAGCAGTCGCAACTATAACACATACATACAGAATAATAGAATGTTGTAGTATCAAAGTAAACCAAGCCAAAAACCTACAGAACAACTATAAAATGAAAGAATTAGGGTGGGTTTTATAGATGTCCCTTTGTTCCCATCTTTACCTTTACCTTAGCTTAGAAGACAGTTTAACAGTAACCCATGACTGCAATTCAAAGAAGCATTTTGTTTTGTTCATTTAAATTAATATACAACCTCATTAAATTAACATGACGTCATAGATTAGGAACAAAATTATTATTATTGAAAACAAATGCTCTAAAGCAGGAACACATAAGAACACACATCAAACAAGTTTCATATCTGCTTATTATCCGATAAGGGTCACCTACAAAGATTCTCTAGTACCGGTCAAGGCACAAGTAAAAGATTTTCTAGTACCGGTCAAGGCTTGATCTACCAGTCTCCAAAATCGGCAAAAATGAATTTTTGGAGCAGTTGGCGAAGTTTTTATTTATCCTTTGCTCTTAGAAGCTCAATAACTGGTAATATGGCAATGAAAACAGCAATCAATTTAATAATATTCAAGTGCACTCAAAGGAAACAGAATGACAATGTGTAACAAATTTGGCAGAAAAAAATACGGCCTGGCAAAATAAAGTCGTTTGGCGGATGTTTGGCAAATTTCTTTCCAGACCCAGATCAGGCCCCGTCTTCAACTAAATATGATCCTCAACCAAATATCATCCTTAACTTAATATGATCCTCAACTAAACATGATCCTCAACTAAATATGATCCTCAACTAAACATGATCCTCAACTAAACATGATCCTCAACTAAACATGATCCTCAACTAAATATGATCCTCAACTGAATAAGATCCTCAACTAAACATGATTCTCAACTAAATATGATCCTCAACTAATAAGTACTACCGGTACTCATAATAAAGTTTGTATATTGTTCAATCATGCATAAGCATATCAATAATACTAAATAAACATTAATTAGCTACTATTATGCTATAATAAATTAAATATACATTAACAAGCATCAAATTCCATCATAAATTATAAATGCATATTTCTTTACTTATCCATACCCATGCCACTTTCATTATCCTGCTAAATGTATTTGTTAAATGCAAAAATTTTGCATATTTTCAAGCTCAGATCTATGCGCACCTTTCCTTTAGGACAGTCTTTGGTAGCGGGGTACAGAAATATGCCGCCATACTTTAGAGTCCTGTGGACGTCGGCCACCATAGATCCGACATACCGTGCACTATACGGCAATGCATCTTTATCCTGCAAAAAAACGTCACACATACAAACCAGAACCAGCAGTGCCGGGTTCAGACCGGGTTTAGACCAAGAAGACCCGGGGCACAAATTGTGTGGAGGCCCCCATTTTCTATTTTGAAACAACCTTACGGACTGGGGGGGTGGTGGGGTTATGACGGAGATTTTCCTTCAAAATATTTCTATGCCTACCGCTGCTTCAGTGTTGTTTTGTAACTGCATTGTAGAAATGCAGCAATGCTCTTCTAATTTCTTTGCGGAGGCCCCCTTCTTTGCGTTCCAGAGGCTCCCTTGTTTGCGGAGGCCCGGGGCACGTGCCCCATGTGCCTCATATGTAAATCCGGCACTGAGAACTAGAGCAGACATCAAACTCACGACTAAATTACTGTAAATTATACAAGTACTATCTTTAAAAAGGCTTTCGCCATCCTCATTCCTCACCCACCCCTGGTCATGAGTGTGGCCTGAAAGGAAGTTATTGGCGACCAGACCTCTTTGTGAGTGGCCCTCGATGCTTTCACACGTTATCTGAGTGGCCCTCGACGCTCTTTATTAAATATTTTTTTTAATGAGGCCTGCCGAAGAAATGTTTGAGAACCGTTGGCCTAACCATTCTATCTCTACTCCTGAAAAATTAAAGAATTTTGGCACTTTTTACAACAACTGATCACAAGTCTTAGTAAAACATTAAGAAACATTAACAGCAATCTGTTGTATAGTTTTAATTTAAATTGTTCAATAAAAATTACGTTTAATGTATTTGAAAATTTAAATGTTTCAATGCTCACCTCAGGATTCTTCAGTCCCGCGATGTAGTTTTTGATCGGCTCGTACCAGAACTTTGAATAGCCCTCGTTGATTGAGTAAATTTTACCGCGCGGTTTTATTTGCATCTTTCTGTCCGTCAGCAGAAACTCTCCCAGCGACTAAATAATGCAACATAAATTCATATGACAAAGTATTAAACAAGTTACACAAAAATTTACCAAGATTCAAGTCCAAAAGTATAACTGAAATGCTAACCAAGACACAAACAGAAGTTATCAATTTAAATTTAAAATCAGTAGCGCACGAAAGAGGGGCAGGGGGATTGCGATTGCCAGAAATTGAACACAATTTGTCGTCAGTTTTTCAACAATTTGTCTTCAATTTTCTACTAACAGCCAGCAATTTGTCATCAGTTTGCCTACAATTTACCGGAAATTAGCCGTTAATTTTCTGGCAATAAGCCAGCAATTCACCAGCAATTGGCAACAATTTGTCGACAATTTGTCTTCAGCTTTATCGAAACGACCAGCAATTTGCGGGTAATTTTCGGCATTTTACCAGCAATTTGCCAACAATTTGCTGGTAATTTGCAGACAATTGACTGCAATTGGTGGCAATTTGCAGGCGATATGTCTTCAATTTTGTACTGTCAGCATCCTCCCTCCCCCGCTCGCGAGTTTCTTGGAGAACCAGAAAGCCTATGGGGGAGGGGGGGGGGCGCTCAAACACCTCTTGCCCCTGGCGCCACAGTACCTCACGCGACGCATTGCCACTGTTTAACATGTTTACAAATTTTGAAAGTTTATCTAAATCGCTAATACTACAAAAAGTAATAACATATCGTTCAAATCTATGTACAAGAAAACAGATTGATTTCTTCCATTATGCTGCAAGGCTGAGCGCGAAGCTTACTGGGCTGAGCATGAAGCTGTAGACACCGCTGCCGACAGACATGACGAGCATGGTTGCGCTGCCGTACAGGGCATAGCCTGCAGCGACAATCTGACGCCCAGACTGCAGCGCATCCAGGGTCGTGGCCGCACCCTCGCACCTCTGCCAACAACAAACAGCGCAAGGTCCTTAAGGCTCGTTCAATCATGAGCACGCAAGAACTGACAAAATCTGACCCCTCTCACTCTGTACGAAACCGGAGTTCTTCTGAACCCCCCTAAGTACGAATGCTTTCGACCCCCTTCCCTTCCACCTCCCTCAAACACGGGCCATCAGCTAACGCTCTCTTAAAGACGACTACTTCTTAAAGCCGACTCTAAGTCCACCACAGACGATTTGGCTAACTTACTACGACAGCTACTGCCAAGAAACTGTGATATGATAATTTCATGCAAGAGTTTTGAGCCGTGTCAAAAGAAATACTGTAAAACATGAAATTTTCGGGAGCATGTAATTTGACAAATTTTGCAAATCGGCAAAATTCTCAAAAATCACATGCGCTAAACATGCAAAAGCTTTTAATTTATAAATGGGCAGTTCTCAAAAACACGACGAAAACTAAGTGCAGCAAAATGCGCGAGAGGCAAAACCGTGAAAATAACATGAAGAAAAAAAATAATAATTCATGTTACTTTTTGGTTGCTGTAAGAAAATAATTAATATTTTCTAAATTTTATTGAAACTTTGCAACAAAATTTATCATGCTATGCCAAATTAAAGTTTGAAAAAAAAATTTAAAGTTAAAAAAAGCAATTGTTATGTAAAAGTTTATGGTCCGGCTATTAAATACCTTCTGATAGATAGAAAAGATGGTGCCGATGGAGCCCAGGCAATCAATGTTGGATGCGCCATCCAACGGATCAAAACAGACTACGTATTTACCCTAAATAAAACCACACCAGAGATTCAAGAATAATTCATTAGTTCAATATAGATAGCATAAATTATTCACGTTTTTATTTAAGCCTCATACATTATAGGCTACAGCAGTAATTTTGAAAAAAAACTCACAAAAATTATTTCATGTAAAATATTAGAAACCATGTTTGCACTTTGATATTCAATGTACATACCGCAACACTTTTACCATTATCACTGTAGTATTTCAAAAACTAGATCCCTTAGTTAATCGTTAAACCGGCTAACCTGCTTTTCCACTTCGACCACAATTGCATCTTCATTTTCCTCGGAGACGAGGACACAAGTAGTGAATGAGAAGCGCAGCATGTTGATCATGAGGTCATTGGCAATGACGTCTAACCGTTTCTCTTCTGCCTTCTGAATGTTTCCGTATCCAGTCATACCAAATCTTTCACAGAACAGATAGCATAATATGTTTAATGTTTTAAAATGAACTGCATCTTACAATCTATGTTTACAAGAAACTGGCACGAGAATCAAATCTGTCTACCGGTACTTAATATCTAAATCAGAATTTTTTAGTAGCAAGAATTTAGATTATTATGAAATTCCTGCCAGTAAAAACTTCTGATAATTTAAATATCAGACACATTTTATTCACTAGCCAGCTTCTTGAAAACATGGATTATAACATACAGTACATTTTGCCATAAACATTTTATGCATAAACCGGCTGTAAGCTCATAGGCTTACAACATAAAATAAAAACAGCATACAATAAAATTTACATGACACTGAATTCTGCAATAAGGGGAGAGGTCCTGAAGCTGACTTTTGACAGTGGATTGAGTGAAAAGAACCCATCATAGAACAGTATTTCTTTGAAAAGTAATAACTACACAATATTTGTGCATTTATAATCTATTTATTTATTAAGACAAATACCGCATAAGTATAATAACTTACAGTTGCACAATTCCGGCTCTATTGACGAGGTGGGATATAGCTTTGACTGCAGTCATTATGGCATTCATCAGCTGAGTGAGATCACCTGTCGCTGATTCATGATTGTGTTGTTCATTCAGCAAAAACCGTGTCAACGTGATGCAATCCGAGTCGATGTCGTAACTTGCTGACGCCATTCTTGATCGACTGATCAAAGAGGTACAATGACAAATGATAAATGCACTGATCATGTGGAAATTCATGTTAATAGTATGAGGCCTACAGGTTACAGTCATGGTTAAGTTTTTAAAAACAAGTTTATGTATACGACAAATATTAATTTAAAAGTCAATAAAAGACCCAGGGCTACGTTATTCACAGAGCATTATAATAGTCATAGCAATCCTGCGGTAGGCATGTAGATTTAATTTTAGGCCCAGTTCGTTTATTCATCTTGTCCAAATAAAACCGGGTATTTACCTTAGGGTCTCTTTCAACCATGCATATTTTGCATGTAATTTTGCATGCAATTTTGCATGCAACCGTGTTACGGCGGACGGACGACCGATTTTCGTAACTGGGTTTCATGCGCGGCTTGTTCCTTAACTGGGTTCCATGCATGGCTTGCATGAAACCCAGCTAAAGACATTTTGCATTGTAATTTTCTTAACATGGTTGCATGAAAAATTGCATGCAACATTTTGCATGAGAAATTGTATGCAAAATTGAATGTAAAATAGCATGCAAAATATGCATCGTGGAGATCTCAGTGTCTTTAATTGCGTGCTTAGCTGCAAATAGGCGTGACTGCCTAGAGCTAGGCTCCCCCCTTTTACATAAATTATTTATGAGTAATTGCTCATGAATAATTGAGCAGTACGCGTACTCGCCGTTACCTCTCGGTACTGCGTACGCTCTAAACGTTTTTTAAAAACTGGTTTGGGTGGAGCGTGACCCTGGTGACAGTAAATGGATGTGACCTAGGCCATCCTGTCCTCAAACCCCGGTTTTAATAAACAATCGAGACCATAATGTTGTTCCAGAGTGATCAACATGCCTATATAACATAACTATATACATGTTATGCGCTATTGTGGCCCATATCGAACTAGTAAGCTTACAACCTGACTTGTTCTGCCGGTTCCAAAATCGCCCAGCCGGACCTAGGGTTGAGTATGCCCCTTGTTAGGCCAAATTTAAACAAATTATTACATTTAAAAAGTAATCTAATAAGTAATTCTCGCTCATACGATAGCGGTCGATCATTGATCTCCTAGTACCCGCGCTGGCGCCAACCACGCCTTCTCGCCCATTAATCAAAATAAAGATTGTCTAAATATCGGGTTTAGTGTCTAGAGTTTTGGCTCCATTAGGACTAACAAGCTGAGATTAGGGCCCCGGTAGGGTTAGGGCAGGGTTAGGGGGTTGGAGATTTTGAGTAAAAGGCTTGAGTGGGCGTGGCCAACACCAACACGGGCACCAAGAGAACAAAGGCTCGACCGATGCTTCTCACACGAGTTCGTGTCCTTGACATTGACTTGGAAGCTGTGTGCTGCTTATTTTTTATCCCCTGATATATGATCTGATAACTAGTGGCTCGCCTAAAAGGCGAGCCACTAAGGAGAGAGTTTCTTAAAATCTAGTAAATACTTGCTCGTTTCATAGAACAGTTTTATAATTCCATAATTTCATAATTCTCTTTCATAATTCCATGAAAATCAGTACTGCACAAATGAGTTTAACAGGAAAGGAAAAACTATTTGGGGATATATATTAGGTGCATGCATGGAATTTAATGGGACCATTGAAGTTTTCAATTCTACCTTACTGAATAATTTTGTTAATCGGACCAACTATTTACTCACACACTCTCCAAATTTACTCACACATTTTGACAATCTGTTTTATGTGAGCCAACATTTTCTAACAATACACGCTGATTTTAAGCATAGTGCGAAGCGAAACAAACATGGACGTTGTTTTAAGGAAATAAACGACGTAAACGTCTAATTTTTGTCGTTTTCTAGCGCCGGTACTTCAATTATATAAGTATTTCCTGTCATATTTAGTGATTGAGCTGTTCTTCGATCAAGGAAGCAAGTTTTCAAGTGTTAAATTCATTAACGAGGTTTGCTTATACTATTTTGTTGTTTATTTTAAATAGGGATTTCAAAAATAGAGGCGTAGCGGTGTTCTATACGACACGCACTAATGTTAAGTTTCTGCGTGAGTGAACCCGCGTAGGAGTTCAATGTAAGGTTTTCACGCGTCTCACTGCGTTTGGTATTGGTGATCCGGCATAGCGAGGTTGAGGGGGGCCGCAGGGCGGTCGCGCCAGCGGTTAGACAGTGTCGGGGGGCGAGGGG
>JAQIWG010004364.1:0-16157 GCA_034695025.1 Chamaedrilus cognettii | reverse complement strand
CCTGTACTACACACTGCGCACAGTACCCTGTACTACACACTGCGCACAGTACCCTGTACTACACACTGCGCACAGTAGCCTGTACTACACACTGCGCACAGTACCCTGTACTACACACCTAATATTATTGATCAATAGAAACCACGATCTACAATGAGTGAAGCAGACCTCTGCCGGGCGACACTGCGGTGAGGAGAGGCTTGCGGTCCTTCATCTCACGCTCCACACTCAACTTGTCATCCATCGCCTGCGCACCAGTCAGCACGCAGTCTACAGCAGCAGTGGCAGCAGTGGCAGCAGTGGCAGCAGTGGCAGCAGTGGCAGCAGACTGCCACACTGCCACACTGCCCCAATATCAAACAGTTCAGTGCAGTCTCGTCCAGCAGCAGTCATTACCTGGTGGTGGTGATCCAGTTCGCGCTGCGAGGGGTAGAACAGTCCGACGGTCTGCGTCACTGCATCGTGCTTGGGCGCAAGCTGCACCGTGGGAACGTTGGTCGGCATCCAGCGCGGCTCCCCACTGGTCACACCGGCCGCGGGGCTCTGAGCAGCGTACATGCTTAAGTGTAGATCTGAGGGGCCTCTGGGGGGGTTAGATACACTCCTAAATTTCTAAACCACTGCTTGAACTACCCCAAATGTTTCAGTTTCATAAATTTGGAGCAACGAGCAGCAGCTGGATAAACTGACAAAATGACACAATATCAACAGCTATCTATTTTAAATCCCCCAGAAATTCACTTGGACCAATGACTGCTGCGAACAGATCCAAGATAATCATTGTACGTGAGATGGACAATAATTGCATCATAAACAGTATAGACCAACAGGAACTGAATAAAGCTTAAAGATCAGAGAGAAGCTTGCTCACACCGCCAGTCGATAGATCAAACGATACCGCGTTCAACCTGCAACGACATCACACAGGCTCAGCAGCTTAGTCTGTTATCATTCAATTCAGCATTCACGGACTACGACACAATCTTTGCACCACGATAAGCACTGCATGGCACTCGTCTGTTTCAATATACTATCAACTAAAGCTACCCAATTAATTTTTTTAAATCAAAATTTTCCTGGTTAATGCCAAATTTCCCCTATACAAAGATGGCAGGGGGGCTGACTTGTTAGGGGGGGGCATGGTGACCCCGCACGACCCGCAGTAGACGGCATATGCGCTGTTGGTGCCGCGACACTTGGGACATGTGAGCTGTTGTGAGGACATGGCTGTCGGCTGTAACCACACAGGCGCACAACGGCGAGTGAAATCTCCGTAGTACTATGCATTGCTACCAACCAATCAGATTATGCGTACAATGTAATGCACTCGATTCAATTGGTTAATTAATCGTTATTCAAAAATCAAAAGCGCGACTACTCTGTAGCCTACTTCTAAACCTACTTCAAAATGAATGATTAAGTTTCTATAATAAAATACGTTACAAACGAGAGAAACTAATGTAAAAATCATTATCTTTGTATGGAATTAAAAAAAAAAAGGGAAAGAAGAGAGGAGCGAGAATACCTTGGCGCCGCACCAGTCGCAGAAGCGCGCGTCTGCGCTGTTGATACGCGCGCACTTGCTGCACGCATTCATGCGCGTCTCCCTCCCCCCTCCCACACCAACCCCTCCCACTCCCATACCCATCCCTGTCACGCCCACACTTCCCTGCCCACTCAAACTCCCGAGACCCGAGTAGGTCTGCTGCTGCTGCTGCTGGCCCAGCTGCGATAATAACAACAGCTTTGTGTGTTTGCCTGTGAATAGCAAGCAGACCGTTCAGTGCATTCTAAAATGATGTCACATATAACACATAGTATTGGCAGGTTTTGGAATCAGAAACAAATCTAAAAGGACTTATGTCAGGTCTTAGACACAAATTCATTGAAAGCTGCTTTTAACATGCCCTAGCAATTCACATTTACTTCAAAACGCGCCTAATATTGCATTAATTATCACACAAACATCTATTCAACAAAACTTTGTCCATCACACAACAGACACTAGGTTAAATTACATTTTGCGCGCTAAATTATAAAAACCAAATCAAATAGAGATGGACTGCAGTGAGTGCGACCTTGGCGCTGTGCTGCAGGGGCGCGGCGCAGCTGACGCAGTGCGTGAGGTTCGCCTGGTTGGCCGCGCCACACGCTGTGCACAGCAGGCGGTCCGCCAGGCGCAGGGAGGCTTGGGGCAGGCCGGGGTGCAGGGGCGCCTCACAGACAAGGCAGTGGGGAGTGTTGAGGGGTACCAGGGCCCGGCAGTGAGGACACGGACCCATCTGAACACAACCAGCCTAATAATGGAGCGTTTGTTTAATGGAGCGTTTGTTTCATGAAGTCTGGTCAGCGGTGTCATCAATGATCTCATGCAACACACACAACCTGACGAATTACAAATTTGACAGCCGTTTAAACATCAATCCCTGTGTTAACTTTTGCTCTGTGGTAACTTTTGCTCTGTGGTAACTTTTGCTCTGTGGTAACTTTTGCTCTGTGGTAACTTTTGCTCTGTGGTAACTTTTCTGACACCAATTGCTTAAAACTTGACTAGCACCGATGTACAGGAAAGGCTCAGACAGCGTGCAAACAAACAGAGAACAAATGATGTGTACACTGTATGAAGGATAGTGCATATGAACAACTGAAGAAAATATGACAGAGGGGGGCATACCTGGCCGGGCTGGGGGGGCGGGAGGCGCCCCTGAGGCAGGGGGGGCACGGCATTACCGCACTCATTGCAGAAACGAACGAAGGGGTCGGAGGGGCGCGGCGCGAAGCAGTAGATACATCTGAGCAGACACGGTATTTGATTGAGGATGGGCCGTGATTCGACAAACATAAAACATCACGTTTGATACTTAAGAATATGATGCAGTTCTTGCACCAGAGAGGCATGACTGGATGCATAAACAGGAGTGTACGATATCTAAAAACATCACTATGCATCGAAAAAATAAATTCACACCATAACGTGATAGAGAAAATAACGCAAGACCATTCTTCACATTGATTAAAGTATTTAATAAAAGTTTCATCAAGGTGAGAAGTTTATCGTTGTCGCACCCTGTGACAGAAACCCATGCAGGCTAGGGATATGATGCAATAGCAATGGCATGCGAATAAAAGGTCCACAAAGCTTGTTAAAAGAGGTGTGAAGATTAATACTTTAGAAAGTCCGTTTCGCGCTGCAGACGCATGGCTTGAGAGGCGTCATCTGGCGGCAGCTTCCAGCGGTGTCTGCCCGCGTCTACTGTGGACCCCCCAGCGCCAGTCAGGCGCCAACTCGCCTGTAACACGGGCCACACACGCCTGCGTCCACTACCGCTGTATCTGTACTTAGTCAAGACTTCATTCATACTTATGACAATTTCAAATTGGCTCACAACTGATCTGTTATGTTATAAACTTAACTGTTCTGTTCTGGGATCAGAACTTGATTCTGAACTAGACCGTTCTGTTCTGAAATATTCTGTTCTGAACGAATCTGTACTGAACTGTTCTGTTCTGAGTGCATCCCAGGCAGACTGCTGGAGTTCATTGTCAACATTGCCATAAACACTGGGTTCCTTAGTAGTAGACTCTAACGCCTTCAGACCATGAAATTGGCTTTAAACCAATAATCAGCATACATAATTACAACTTGAGTGCGAGGCCTACCCCGGGGTCCTGGTGCCCGTTGGTTGTTCTATGGGGGGCGTCCATGCGCCCGTGGAGGAAGCGTGGCCCTGTCGGGGGCTTCCTGCTCCCCCCTCCGTTCAAAGCATCTACACCCCACACAATTCCTAGGGTTATTACCACCCTCTGTCATATGTGTTCATGCTTGTGTGGATACAAGAACAATAGTCAAATAATTAGCTGTCACATTCGAGATCAGTTGAGCGTTATTCGAATGATCTCAGATCTAATTTATAACCGACAGTACTCGCGAGTTGAAATCAGATCTGAAATCTAATTTGCGCGATCCGATTTGGTCGGGTCGTGACGTCATTTTTGTTCCGTGACAATTTAAAACCAAATGCATGTAACTCCTTATTGGATAGCCGGCCCTCACGTTGAATCGCACAACGTACCTACATCGCCATATGACTGATGTTTAAAAGGACATGATAAATAAAAAGCCAGCGCATCGACATAACATTCTTATACAAGCACAAATACGCCGTGGTGTATACAACACTACGTAGCATAAACTACAGCCTCTAATCAAAAACTTCTGCATAGCCGTGATGCGGCGAAGTACAGAAGAAGAAAAGAAATCTAGTACACACCTGGGTCCCCCTCGGCTCGCTTCATGCGCTGCAGTTCCTCCCATGCCTCGCGCCCCGTCACCATGTCTGCAGCAAACCTCTGCACCTCACGCTTTGCCTTCTGTACACAACAACAACAACAACAACTGTCTTCCATATCCATTAGGTCTCATAGCTCACATCGTTCTGATGCAGTGGCTATATCCGACTGGACACAGACATTTCTGTTGGACCAAAAAGGGCGCGTTAGATCAAAGTATACTTGTTTCAAGCGCACAAATTAAATGCTAAGAATCGTAATATTAATCTTTAAAGTCTGTTTTTGCTTCGAGAATGGTATTGAAGAGCGTGACAGTGGCCGATTGTGTGTAGATGTCAAGAGCAGCGTTGTGGCCCTAACTCAGCACACACGCGCAATGAAGTACAATTCTTGATGTAATGAAACAATAATTATAGCTATCAATTTTTAGTAGATACTTTTCATTTGAGACACAGTGTCTCAACTACATCGGACAACTATATCGGAAGCATGTGGCACTGCCATGTATGGGGCACCATGCATTACACTAAAAGCAGGGATGTAACATGCATGTGTATTTGCGACACACGCATGTTTGGGACACCATGTCTCACATCGGAAGCAGGGATGTCGTTGACAAAGTCGAGTCCATCGCCCAGGTCCCCCCCTCCCCTTCTCGTGTCTGTATCCCCCCCACGCCTTGCCTGCTCCGAGTACTCTGTCGTAGACTCGACGTCAAACGCCTTCGTCACCACATGGCTCTCACGCCCATCTCTGGCAAAGAAGAAGAAGAAGAATGGTTTATATACTACACAGATATGCTTATATCTGTGTAGTATATAAGCCAATCTTCTTAATCTTCGTAATCCTCATAACGCGGTAGTATGATAAAGAGATTCAGTTAATATCTCATTGGTTTTCTGCATTACAGTGAAGAAAAATGATAACAAAGGCTTCAAAATAGCGCCATCTTGCTAATGCATTTTAAATAAAATATCCGACTAGGGGTTATATCCTGTACACATCAAACACCTTATTTCACAAACTTTATATTCCTTAACTATATAAGCAAATCGCTAGAAATGCCTTCTAGAGAAGACCCAGGGAGGCTCCCTTCCTTCAGTGACCGGGGGCACTGAGCCACAGCAGTGGAGGTGGGATTGCGCTGGCCAGGCTGAGTCAATGGTGCAGCCGAAGGTGCCCTCGGGTGCCAATTGCGCGACTAACATGGCAGATTGCTAAGCAAAGCCGCAACGCCGCACATCAGCAATGACGCAAAGCTGGAAAAGCCTTGACCGCCTCGGCCGCAAGGAGGCTTACTCGACAAAGGCAAGAGCCTTGATGGTCTTCCTGCCAGCGGGGAGACAGAACGGCTCCTTGTATCGAAACGTCGCCTTGGCCGCAATATTCCCCGCGGCCTGGTGCGGCTCCGGCCTCGCGCCGTTGATCGTGAAGAATATCGCAGCACCCTCCGTCTCTGTTTCACAACAACTCAGTACACTAAACGGCTGTTAAACAGATTTATAACTTAATACAAACAGAAGAGCAATAATTAAGTAGCAACTATTGTTAACCATTACTACAGACTCGAATTCCAACGTATTTTGTAGCAAAACTGTTTAATGCAAATGGTCCGATATTGGAATCTCTTTTTTAACATTTATTATCAGTTACTTATTTTTAACTATAGGGAGTCCGTATGACTACGTACCCGAGCGCAGTTCGATCTTGGTGCTCGAGTCGATGTTCGTCTTGTGCTGGCCCAACACGGGCGCGCGCAGGGGAACTATGGTCGGCACGGCAACAGACCCCGCCGTCATCCTGCAGCCTTTAACTCTCTACCTCTCTGCAGCACAAATATGTCACAATTACAACATCTACCATTATCATTTAGGTGCAACAGATTTATTAATAATTGATTACCATTAAATATTGGTGCGGGGAAGGGGGGAAGAAGAGTAGTAACCGCAAACGCGCATTAGACATTACAGAAATGAACAGCGGCCTCCAGTCCTTCTATACTTACTACGCAAACTCATGGTCAAACAAATTACGGGTAACGAAAGCAATTATAAGAAGCTAAATGTGGCGGCGATACATAACATGGACCAGCATCATATGCATCCAGACACAATGCACAGAACTATATAGGACACGAGTGAAATAAGGACAGACTGGGTTCAGGGTTAGGGACTCGATCAGTTAAGGGTGAGCGGTTGCTAACGAGGCAGCCCTATAAAACATTCAACAACCAAGATGGCGCCCTTAGCGACCATCGATTTGGTTCATCTTCCGGTATCTCTTCTTTTTTATACGCTTGTAGGTCTACAAATGATAATATTGAGTTTTATGGCCTGAATCTGTAGATAGCATCGTGTGTCATATCAATGTATATCAGTCATGGCCTATTTTCTTATTTGAATTTATAACGAAAAAGGCCAGATGGTGTTCTGTAAGCGTTTCTATCAAATCTCTTATCTTCCAGCGATAAGCTTAATAATTATTATTTCGGTCAGCTGCTGCCATCGCATCGTTCAGGGTTAATGAGCAACTTTGATATCACTGCACTACGTTACTCTTGCTATACGCAGTGCATGTAGACCTATTAATGTGCTACTATAGGCTAGTGTAGGCTGGACCTAAGAAGGCCGTCAGGCAGGTTCCTCTGTAGGCTAGAGGACCTGGTCTCGGCTGCGCAAACAACAATCACTCGTAGATCTGTCGTGTAGATAGTTCTAGGCTTACATTATGTAGTCTTGGTCCGACCGATCATCATGCCGTCTGTAAGCTTATTGCTACAGTATGCAGCCTGCTTCACGCTCGTTCTTCAAGCCTCCGGTAGACTATTAATTTACCGAGAGTTTCAGTCCTGTCGCAATTAAATGGGTGGGGCCACTGCAGTGGTTTGACCCCAACGAACAAGCTTATTGCCCCGGGCAACGAACCTCTAGCTCCAGCTTGTGTTTAGCCCCGCAATAATTCCAGCAATAATAAATGATTCTCTGTCGGTTGTTAACTGCCCCACAGCGGTCACAGCGGCGCCCTCTCAGCAGGAAGCAGCAGACAGCCCTGCCCCCTTGCGACCAGGGCCCTCAGCGCGCAGGCCCCTTACGGAGACTCCCGAGGACACGATTGCCTACCTGGGCTCCACGGCGGTGCTGCGCTGCGCCGTGGACCTGCCTCCCCCCGCCACGCGCCTCGTGTGGTACGAGTATGTGACTGGCCCGGGCGGGAACCTCGTCAGTGACATGTACACCATCAACCCGGCACACCCTAACAGCGCCCGCTACAGGCAGGATTCTATTTAAACTGGCAGGATGAATTTAAACTTCCGGATGAATTTGATGAGCAGCAAATATTTAAGCGGGGGAAGTGACTGTGGGGCCAAACAATCGCTATTCGTCAAAGTTCTGATGTTGGACAAAGTTGTAATCTTTCTAATTCATTTTCGTTTTAATTCATGTTGCACATTTCCAAGATTCCTACAACACAAATTAAAACTGTCAATATTCCCCTGAGCAGCGCGCTTGGTGGCCACTCAGATCCCAAAGATGCCGTGCACCAAAAGGTAAACGCAAACTGCTCAAATATTATGCGCCGTCGACTTGCGCAAAGTGCGAAAAAGGACAATAAAAGTGCTCAAACAACTTTTATCGGCCCGTTCGCATAGTTCTTGGCTTACGGGAATATTGCCTTCTGCCAGAATTTCAAATTTCTACTGCACATTCTGCGTTCGACGTAAATTTAAATCTTCCCTGCTACACTGCAGTATCGTGTACACGACGAACACAGAGTTCCATCTAGAGATCAGAGACGTCCAGTCGGGTGATGGTGGAGTCTACCAGTGCATCGATGTGCTGGGAGGACCGCCAGACGTCTACCGGGCAGAAGCCGAGCTCAAGCTCGTCGTCGATGGTCTGTGGCTATAGCTGCCTCGTCAGCTCATAGGAACAAAGCAAACATAACCTTGTCTGCTATCCATTTCAGTTTTTCTTTTCTTTTGTATTGTAGGCCTGTGTTGAACTGCCGAAAGGCGAGTAAAATATTTCTTACCTAAAACTTCTTTGAAATTATTTTATTTTGACTTATCAGTAAGGCTCTTAGAGAAACGCAATGGCATTTTTTTTGCTGTTTTTGGCATGTTTTGTGTTTTTTTCAATTTTTGCGTAATATAGTGCTTTTGGCGCAACTTTTCAATAATCTGCCGCTTTCTGAGGTCTCTAGTGATACCACGGTAAGGTGAGCACTGCGAAGGGCCTGTTTGTTGATGGGTCTAATCCTTGCCGATGATGGCTGCAGGTCCGCGGGAGACAGATGTCAAATCTGCGCCATAACGTCTCCGTCAGACGTGATCGCGCGCACCAGGCATCACGGAGAACTTGCGCGCTCACGCGCTGTGTATGCACGATGATGTGATCGTATGCACGCACGGTCACTTGATCATGCGTACAAGGTCACGTGACCGTGATATGTTAAAAGAATTGATTTGAAGATGTGCCTATTTACCTCGACGTAGCCCAACTATAATACGTGCCAATCGCTGTTGCGATTATTGACAATTAAGAAAGAAATGGAGAAGTTTCTCCGTGGCTAGGCGACACATGTAATTGCGAGTAGTTGAAGTTAGTCTATGTGTTTAGTTGCCTATACTGTAACATAGGGCTACTGTTTGTTAGACAGCGCTAGCCGACAGTACTTTGCTATTTGGCTAAACGTATGAGCAACTCGAGAATTTGAATTAAAACTATTTCATTATTTAATCATAAATTCATTACGGATTGCCAAACGATTGAAAACTCAAGTTCAACAAGTCTTCACGCATGATAGACTCTTGCGCCGTATGGACATTTATCAAATCACAATACTTTAATCGATATGCATGATCGATATCATTTTCACGCCGAAAAACTGAATGCAAATAGAAATGTACACGGATTCAATACCACGCATACAATATGAACGTATTAATATCAAAAAATACCACGAGAAGGCAATGATAAGTCTATTTTTTAAATCTATGCCAGATCTACAAGGATACAAGAATACAAATTGTATGAACAGAATAGCCTGGAGTTTAACATTGCTAACGCGTTTGTAATGCTCAGCATCACGTGTGGCACTATTTAATAACAATAACACACGCGCAAGTATTTGACACTGCAGACTCTTGTAGTAAACAGTATCGATTACTTCAGACATCCTTCTAAGAGCACACAGTTGATTCTGCTGACATCATATCGGTGATATCCTGCCGCAAGCAGTTTTGTGTCCTTATTCCGCCCTCCATGTTGGTGGTGGGGGCTGACGCTGCTGTTGCTGCAACTGCTGCTGCTGCTGTTGTTGACGCTGCAGTTCATATGCTACAGTCATGGGCGGAGCCTGGCGCATGGGCGACGCTGTCTGGCGCTGGTTCACGCCAGTGGGCCTTGCTTGCAACTGACTTTGTTGGCCTGTAGCCTGGGACTTAGTTTGGCCTGTGGGCGTGGCCTGCAACTGGTTTTGTTGGATTGTAGGCAAGCCTTGTCGCTGGTTTTGCAGGCCTGTAAGCGGTGCCTGCTGGTAACCAGCAAGCTGAGACTGTTTGCTGGTAGGAGGAGCCTGTTTGCTGGTAGGCGGGGCCTGTTGGCTAGTAGGCGGGGCCTGCTGCTGAGCGACGAAGTGTCGCTGGTCTCGTTCGCGCATGAGTGCGGCGCGACTCTGCTCGTAGCGCATGACAATGTGCTCTAGCTCCTCACGGAACAAACGCGTGTGCATCGCGTCGTAGCTCTCAAGCTCTGGCAGGCGAAACAACTCCCACTGCAAGCACACAGCACTTGGGCTTTATCTATACAACTCCTACTGCAAGCACACAGCACTTGATTCTACATGTACAAACAACTCTCACTGCAAGCACGCAGCACCTGAGGGTTCTATTTACACAACTCCCACTGCAAGCACACAGCACTTAATTCTACTACTGCTGAACGTAATACAGTCCACTATTGCAATTTTCATCCATTTGAATTATATCAAGCTTCTGTCAATATCAAGAGATTTTTTTTGTTTTAAACCTACTAAAACATTGCGTGGCTAGGTCGGTCTTACCTTCAGTTTGCGGTCGTGTTCTGGCGCTGCCTTGTAGTAGACATACAGCCACTCGGGGATCTCTGCACAGTCAATACAATGTCGCTGTTGTGCGCAAGTTTTAATGGCATTGCTAAATAACGAGGCCATGGTTGACTAGCATGTAAGGACCGCCTGATAATCTGAGCAGCACTCATCAGCTTCTATCGATCGATTTGGTCATTCGATCACCAAGCAACAGCAATAGCTCCACGTACCAAATGTCCAGTCAGCGATGTAGAGCGAGAAACTAGATGGTTATTTAAAGGACAAACACTACGGATACAGCCACTATCAGGCGCAGTTTGAGCAGAAGCAGGAATTACATTGTATATCGTCTGCAGCCATCTAGTGTATTGAAGGGCAGTTTGGATTAAATATTTCAAGGAAGAACAGCACTGCTGATTATACAACGGGAACCGAGGTCACTAGATGATGTCACTAGATGCTGAAACCTAGTATCATTTTGATGATAGGCTCAGTCGCTTCACTTATTATGTTTCTCTAAAGTGACAGCATATAATCTGAGTGCACTCTTTAGCATGGGGGTTTAAATATGCCTGTAACGTTCCAATGTCCCACTCCATGAAACAGAAGCGCAGATGCGTATAGCAACCTATGGTCAGCACGGGATTGGCCGGGACGAGCTGGGGCTCGTGACCAGAGCGCGTTTTTGGTTGACGCTGGTCCGGCTGTATCCGATTGAAGAGCTGCGCAGAGGCTGCGCGCGGGTGCGGGGTGGGCGTGCACGGGTGCTCGTACTGCGCCGTGCACATCATGTGACTGCGCACAACAGCAGCAGAATAATAGAAGCACCAATTACAATTTTCAAAACAATAACAATAAAATGACAGGGCATAGAATAGACTTGCATGGACCACACAACTCAAATTCAGTTGGTACATAGAATCAAAGAGCAAAGTGCGGAACAGTACAAACTATAGACAATCATAATATAAAGCAGATTTTGGCTAATCTACAAAGCAAACCCCGTGCTAGAAAATTATTTATTTGGTTGGCGTCAGGAAGGGCATCTGGCCGCAAAAACTCAGCTCCAGTCGTCCTCATCAGGGCGCAAATGTCTAAACCAGAAAACATGGACATTAACAGATTAGACGATAAAAAAGCAGCTAGTACGTCAGCCTGCAAAGCAGACCAGCATGAAATCATCTTTTACATTCAGCAGCAGCGGCAGCAATATCATCAACAACATCGTCATCCAGCTGAGTGCTCACTTTACGTAGTAGACGCCATGCTCCACAGACTCAATCTTCTCCCACCCAGTGGGCAGACTCTCCACCTCGAGCGGGTGGCTCCAGTGCGTCGTCTGCGTGTTGTGGTCGATGTAGTACTTGCGCCCCCGCAGGGTGCAGTCGTAGGACCAGCCAGGGGGCAGCGCCGGGGGGGGGCACCCCTGCTCAGACTGGTCTGTGTGACCAGAGAAAGATAAAAGTGTGAGGAGAGAAGGAAAGTATCAAAGAGTGCCGAGAGAAAATGTATCGAAGTTTGCTTACAGAAACGTATCAGTGTATGATCAGAACAAAATCTGTCAAAGTATGTGATCTTAGCACTCAATACCTGCAAAAGCAGACGAAAAATTTCACAAAATTTAAAGGAACTTCTACAAAACTGGACAACAAAAAACACTTATATTTCTAACTTGACAAAAGTCAAGGTCTACGTAATAACAGATCCTAAAAGCACCAGAGAACTAGCCTACTAGACCACTAAAGTTATCACATCTGGCCCGCTTGCTGTGGACTACAGACCAGGATACATGGAGTGGTTCATGGGGTGGCTGTTACCCCTGACCCCACCCTGGTGTCCGCCCTGCCAGTCGCCCCGCCTCCCGTAGCCCCCAGCACCACTCGCATCCCCCATACCCCCCAAGTCCGAGCCCAGCAACCCCCCAACATTATTCCTGACGCCCCCGCCACCACCGGGCCTGCTGCCACCCCCCCGCAGGTTGCTGGCGGAGACAAGATTCGATTGGATGGCAAAATTGTCTGAGGCAGCGGAGGCGGCTATGTTGTTTTGGACGGCCATGTTGTTTTGAGCGGCCATGTTGTTTTGGGCGTACTGCTGCTGGATCTGTTTGTGGTAGAGCTGAATCTAGACAAGCAACAATATAAATGTATATATAAAGTCATACATATATTTATTAATCAAGCTTATACATGGTTAGCAGCATAGAATTATCATACACCAATTACTAAAATCAAACTAAGCTCATTTCATTGATACATACTATTGCTGTTAATAATTATATGTAGTCGCACTAATATTAACGCGTATATCAGATATGAGAGTAGTAAAGGAGTAATACTTGGTAGTTTTCATCGTAGTGCTCCGCTGCATAGAGCTGCTGCTGCTGCTCGGCGATGAAGTCGTGCTGAAGTCGCTCCATGCCGCTCTCCTGAGACCGGAAGTGAAGGCGCGCTGCGCCACCAAACTGATTATTCTGTTGCTGCTGCAGCTGCTCGCGCAGTCCGTACTCTACACACGCAACACACTGTCGCGACGCTGCACGCGATGATGCAGACCTAGCAATAAGCGTAGCACTGATCAAACTATTATTTAAGAATAACATTATTACTTTAAACAGACTACAGCAATTACGCTACACATTCTGTGACATCGTTTTGGTGAATACTTTTATACAGGCCTACCGCAACTACGCATCATCAAATGAAGAGAATTGTGCGATGTTGCACAGCATCAACTAACGATCGAAACTCGTTAAAAATTGATTTTTCTTTACTCTTATGCATAGACATTAAAAAAACTGCAAGGTCCGATTATCCAAACAGTTCATATTATTGCTGCACCCTGCTGGAGCCCGGCAGAGTTGAAGCTGTGGCTGCGTCGCACCGCGCTCGAATCCAATTGAGCGCCCAGCCCCAGTCTCGACTCAAGCTGAGATCCTGCCCCCAGCTGGTTCGCTGTGGAAGCCAATAGGAACTTGTCGCGAAGCTGATACTGGGAGAGAGCTTGCTGATTGGTGCTCAGATCTGACCTATCGTGATTAGAGAATAACTGATCACTAGCCGGCTGCAAAAGTCGGCTGTTGTCATTGGTCGAAGGCATGAGTCTAGTGTTTCCATTGGTCGAAGGCCTTGTTCTTTCATTGGCCTGCGATGCTGCGCGCATCATTTCACTGCTAGAGGCCGCAACCCTTGCACGCTGCACTGCTGCATCCTGATTCACTGTGAAAGCCTGTTGCGAAGAAATCTGATTCGCTGAACTAGAGGCTGTTCCCAGCGTGGTGAGCGGTCGGTATGTAGCTGCGGTCTGTTCATGGGGAGCCAGGGGGGCGAGGGGGCGGCTGGCCTGCAGCCTGGCCGCGTGCTGCGCTGACAGGGTGCGTGCAGTGGGGGAACCCGTCGCACTTGGACGAATGCACCCCACGCCTGTGTAGGCTGGACAGAGAAAAAAAAACACTCGCATTCAAATTGTTTCCTTTATGGAACATTCAATCATTATCTTAAGACCAAAGCCTAAGTTCATTCGTTATCATAGAGCCGCATAAGAGCATTTAAACTGAACCTTCTTGGAGCATCAACCCAATCAACATAAAGCATGCATAAACCAACTCCCATCTACATATCCCTCTACCCCTGTTTAGACCACCCAAACACACAGCAAAAAGAGGCCTACTACGATCAAGTTCTACACAGTATAAAAAGGCCGTCATTTAAGTTGTCATTTGAGTAGTCAAAGCCCTAGTCAAAGGTTCATTATTAAGGCAGCCAATAAGAGTATATATAGCGGGTAGCCTACTTACCGGTGTGCCTGAGGGGCACTGTGTCATCCTTCTTGACGTACTTCCCACTAATACCCACAGCAAGCTCGTTTTTCCTCGACATACTTCTAGAATTATTTAGGCGATCGCTCGGGCATTTAATTATTTAATTATTAAATGCCCGCAGGCCTAATAACAAAATCGTAGGCCTAGAAATATAAAGTTTAAGCACTGGATAAGCAACCGATCACCGCTAGTATTTTTATGCACATTCAAAAGATTAACATTTTGATCTGCAAATCCAATCCAAGCTCCACGATCGCTTCGATTGATAATTTGGCTATTTTATACTTGAACTTTGTAAAAAAATTAAGGTTGCTTTCATTGGGAGTTGAATCTCTAACATATAAAACCTAGGTTGTATCAAATCCACTTAACCAGTAATTGCACAGTAATTCATGTGCAGCTTTCGGCTCGAAATGCTTGAAATAGGCTGTTCTCGCGCGGGGCAGGGGGGCAGTTGCCCCGCACCACTTCAATCTCGCTCCCTCCTCCTTTTTCGACTGCATCGGTCTTGATTCTTTATGCTAATTGCTTCATTCCTCGTGGCGTTTTCAAATCTATTTACGTATATAGTACACCGCTTTATTGTCCAGTCAGCGGCGGTTCGATTCGCCTGGATCAGGTTGGCATGCATTGACATGTTGATGGTCTGTAAATTTTAAAATACGTGTAGCCTACCATGTTATGCACGTATGTTGTGTTTTGCAACTATTTTTAAGTCATATAAGTTGCAGGAGAACGACGATTCGTTTCTGAATCGTGTCAACATCACACGTATATGGTCTCAAGACCTAGTTTTAAAATAGCTGTAGGTAGGATCGCGTTTACAACTTCATTTAGTAAGAAAATCTTGGTGGACTTTATGATTTATATTAAAACCAGAGCCCAAGATTTTATGATTTCAGTTTCAAGAACACTGCTATCCTCTCGCAGTACCTGGCAAATGAAATTAATTTAGGCCCAGCGGTGACCGAACATTTATCGATGTCGCTAAAATTACTCGTTTGTTGGACTTTGGCGAATCATTCTGTTTGTTTGTTTACTTTCAATATCGCCCACAACATGGCTGCCACTCCCTTAATATAACTGAGCTCCCTATTAGGTAAATCTTTCCTGTCTGCACTTCCCCTCCCTCCGAGCAGACATGCGCACGGTCCTGATGGTCGCCGAGAAGCCGTCGCTCGCCCAGGCGGTGGCTAAGCTTCTGGCCGGCCCGCAGGGCTTGACGTCACGCAAGGGCTTCAACGGGGCGTGTTCGATTCATGAGTACACGGGGCGCTTCCCCCCCCTCGGGGGCGAGCAGATGCGCTTCAAGTTCACGTCCGTGTGCGGGCACGTGTTGAGCCTTGATTTCGTCGGAAAATACAACAGCTGGGACAGGGTCGACCCGGTAAGCTAACGTTTCATTTTTAAATAGGATAATATTAAAATCGAAATGATTGTTACCTTGATGATGTAGGATACCTAATTTAGTCTCCGCTAGATGTACGAGTAAAATAATAAATGGCGTCGAGAAAAGATTTCAAATTTAGAAAATAAAGTTAATGATAAAATAAAACGCTATTTTGGTTTGAGGTCATGTGACTTATAGCACATTGCCAAATAAAGAAATAAATTAAAATATTGCGATTCTCGAAGGCTTAAACGAAACTACACGCGAACACAGGTTGTGGAGATAGAAAAGTTATCATTGGTGAGTGTCGTGAAGGCTGACCACCCAGCTGACGAGTAGTGTCTGTCCCTTCAGGCGGAGCTGTTTGCCGCGCCCACTCAGAAGAAGGAGGCGTCGCCGAACCTACGCATGCCCTCCTTTCTCGAAAAGGAGGCCGCAGGGGCTGATTTCCTTGTGCTGTGGCTCGACTGCGACAAGGAGGGCGAGAACATTTGCTTTGAGGTGATCAACGCTGTGCAGGGGGTCATGACTGGAGCACGCTCAGGCAAACAGGTCGAGGCTCCTTCCATCCATCGGGGCTCCTAGTCG
>JAQIWG010004363.1:0-16157 GCA_034695025.1 Chamaedrilus cognettii | reverse complement strand
CCCCCCTCCGCCTCCCCCCCCCCCCGTCACCCCCGTCTCCCCCGTCTCCCCCCCCCCTCCGCAATACGTTATACATTCTAATGCTCGTGCGTGTAGGTGAGAGGCTTCAAAAGACGCTTGCATTAGTTCCGCGCCCGTTTGATGCTCCAACCCTCAGTCACTTCTTGATTCACCCCCCCCCTCCAGGCCTCACCCCCCCCCCCTCCAACCCTCACCTCCCCCTCTCCTCAGCCCCCCACCCCCTCACTCTAACCTTGGGCGAAACAATACGCCTATCTGATGCACTTACCCCCCCCTCCCCCACACCGACGTCTAGAAGCCCTCCCCCCTTCACACATCCAAAGGGCGAAATGTGCCTGTGTTTAACACAGTCATCCACAATAGCTTATTGAAAATGTGTTGACTGTGGGGGCCCAAGTTTACATTTTTAGCACCATCTACGAAAAGGGCCAAAGGAGCAAGTCTCCTTCCATGATAAAGTTTTTCTCACATGAAAATATCGATAATTGAGGAGGATCTTGATCCCCCTGCCCCTCCCCTTAAGCCCTTCACCTTTGATAGCAGTTCTAACCGTCAAGCCCCCACCCCGCCCCCCCCCTCCCCCCCCCCCCCCCGGTTTCAAATGGCGAGCGCGGCAGTGTTTATACGCCGACACGACAAGGTTTACACAAACTGTTTACACGCAGCACGAGCCGCCTCTATCTCTCAGGCACTAGGCTCGTCCTCCAGTGAGCCACAGGGGGGCTTTGAACCCACTTCGTACGCCGAGGGCGCTAGTGCATATTTGGCATGGGGGGCTGGAGATATGTTAGAAAGGTTTCTGTAACAGATGCTGTGAGATTAGCGTGAGTTTTGGATGCATTGTGTGAATTTTGCCTTAATATTTATTTTGGAAATGGTTATGCCGCGTGGCGAGTAATTTTTCACATTGATTTATCTCCGCAACGCCTTGGGTGCTGTCCGTTAAGGGGGTGTTACCACTCTACGCCCCCGTTAAGTCATCTAATAATTTCGGATTAAGACGAGCAATTCTGCTGTCGGCAGAGAACTTCGCTGAGGGTTTGATGCAGTCGCCTGTAGGTGTGGCTAGAGGCTCGATTGTGTGACCAGAGTGTGGCTCAATAGTGTGGCTAGAATCTCGATAGTGTGCCCGCGAGTGATATACTGCGGCAGCAGTAGAGCTATTCGCGGATTGTAATCACGAGATAGTATAAGAGAGGCCTAACATCTCATTCGGTACAATTGTCAAAAACATGGATGTGTCATTTGATGGATAAGGTTGCTGATATACGGCATATCCCGTGATCTTTATACATTTGTTGATCTCTAATCTCTTCTAAGTCAATCTCTTGTTGTCCAAATAATCTCTTGTTATTTTCGACCTGTTGCTATATGAATATTGTAATCGTAATTTCAGTATTTCATGATATGCCCAGTTTCGTGTTTTTGTCGACGTCTATATACTTCAGTTGGTTTGTCATGAAACTTCAAAGTTGAATCTCAGAAATCTTGTATGCTTGAAACAATTGAAGTAAACCAGATACATATATATATCATCGTTTGCTTAAACGGCTTTAATGTTGAGTGCAAGGCAATTTTTGCTATAGCCTAGTAAGTCCACTACATGCTAACATGATAGAGTCAGCAGAAGTTGTAACTGATATCGTTTTCTTCAATCGATCGTGTAAGGAACGCGCTCTAGACGACTGTTGGCGTGCCTACTGCCTTGATCTCTGATGAAAATTGAATAATACTTAACCCCTAGTCGGATATTTTTGTTAAAATGAATTTTACTACTTTGGGACTTAGCGACTTTGCGTCCCTGAGTCCGACTTTGCGTCCCTGGGTCCGACTTTGCGTCCCTGGGTCGTCTCCAGAAGGCATTTCTAGCGATTTGCTTATACAGTTAAGGAATACAAGGTTTGTGAAAAAGGTGTTTAAAGTCCAAGATTAAGCCTAACCCCTAGTCGGATATTTTAATTAAAATGCATTAGCAAGACGGCGCTATTTTGAAGAGTTTTTCATCGTTTCTCTTCACTATGATGCAGCAAAACCAATGAGGTACTAAACTTGTTGTTGACGCTTTAAAATGGTGGCGCTTTCAAGAATCGCTGAAAGCAGCGCATTCAAGTCGACGATTTGATTCACTCGATATGGGCCTACAGCTGCTGTTGTGAGATCGTGGCGCAGTCACTATTCACTAATATCCCAGTAATGCTGTTGCGTCTTCAGTCTTGCTGCTGCTGACGTTGAAGTCATTACAGTCACACCTGTTGTGGACTGCAGCTGCTCCTGCCGCTAGTCCATCAAGTCCTAGTGCGCGTATCATACGATATCCACAGCGTTGGTCGTCCTCTCATCTTGTCGTGATTGCCTAGCGGGGGCGTAGACTGCGTCTTAGATTGAGGGGAGCCAAAGTCCAGGTTGAATTCGTGTAAATGTCAATGTTTGTGGGGTTTATGTCAATGTTTGTGTGTGTGGTGCAGTAAATTTCAATGAAACTTGTAGCAAACTATTTCTAATTTTAAAATGAGTTTTTGGATATGGTTTTAGCATCAAATTCGACCTTGCATGGCATACATTGGACGCCTTACATAGCTTACCGTAAGCACATGAGAAATGACTGGAAAAAGTGTGAGGGGTAATCAAAATGTTTCGAGCAGAATATGTTCCATATTTAGGGGAAGATTTGGCTTTTAATCGCAAAGTGCGACATTTAGAAGAAAGTAATCTAGCCATGATTTGGGTGGGGGGAGGGGGGCTCAAACCTCCCTCGTCCCTCTCAGGTTGCGTTTAGCGTACGGTCTTGAGTCCTGACGCTGCGTCGCTGCGTTAGATAAGCGAGCAATCATAACAAACAAGGAATGCGCGCTAATGAAAGAGTCTGGAATGTGCGCTCTGATGCTCCGTGGTGCTTTGGACAACTTCATCAACCAGCGTAGTCAGTCTGAATGGCACCAACACTCTCACTATTAACGGCTCATTAAGTAGAAATATATGGATCATTGGAACATGGGGATATGTTAATGGTTGTCTGATCATAAAACAGTGACTTCTGTTTGACACTAACAGGCCTGTAGTAAGTCAACATTTTAAATTTCCTGATCTTCTGTTGCTTTAGCTACGCCGTTTTTAAACTTTATCGGAATGTAGTAGAATGGCACAATGAAATTGTGATAGAAGTATTATTTAGGCATATACTGACAAATTCAGCCCATTTTGTTGTGATTGAGGGCCCAGTAAATGTTGCCAAATGTAGCTCCGTGACAAACTGTAAGTCATTTGTATAAACATTTATTTGTAGATGACATTATATGAGCACAACATAGGCTACTAGTATCATGCGCCTTCTGTAATGTATTGATATCATTAGTCTCAAGGTTACTCTATGGTTCAAAGGCCCAAATATTAGATCTCAATAATGAGCAGATTATCTGAAACGGCTAGATTGCTGAATGAAAGATGTCCTGTCCCAGCCTGATCCCATTCAAGGCCTGTCGTGAGTGCTATCGTCCTGCCTTGAATTCTTTAAAAGATTGAAGAGACTCGGACACATGGCGTTCAACGATACATCATCACAAGGGTCTGATGGCTGTCGTGTGCTGAATGGCGAGGTTTACGGCCCTTTCACACATTGCGCCGTCTAGTGTTCGTAGTCTTACTTAATAATAATAGATTTGTGATAACGCTTCATCAAAATTACTGCGGTCTGTGTTGCGGCTGACTGACGGGGCCGCATTCATTACTATTGCAGAGGTCTTTAGCGTGCTTGCCGTCACGGAGTCTATTCAGGTCTGACAATGAATGCAGCAAGCGCCTTTCGAGTGGGCTACAAGAAAATTACTTGCCCACTCTGCCCACCACTTTTGCCACTTTTGCCACTTTTCCTTCGCTTCATCAAAATTACTGCGGCCCGTGTGGCAATTGACAAGGCCACATTCATTACTGTTGCAGAAGTCTTTGGCGTGGTTGCCGTCACATGGCCTACAAGTCGTACAATGAATGCAGCCGCCTTTCGAGTAGTAGGCTACAAGCAAATTACTTCACCGTCATTCATGTATTAACAGAACATGACGTTGACAAGAGGCTGAACGGTTTGCTAACATGCCGCTCTGATGCTTACATGCTGTATGTGTATGTGCTGCGTTATGAGTCTTTTTATGGTCTGCAAAAGTTGCGACCTATTTTAAAAACCAATAAAATATAGATCCCCGTTTAATTGTAAATCATTGATTAATCAGTTGATTCATAGGTAAAGTTTTCTTTGTAGGTTATTTCTATAATACCATGCATTACAATACAGTTGTGAAGCAGTACACTAAATTACCTGATGATAGTCCTGACAGCTAGCATCCTAACAAACTTTGATGAAGTAATCAGCGTCGACTGTCAATATTTTCTAAACCTGTACCGTTGCTAAGCCTATAGTATCTGGGGAATGTTTCCCTGCTTCGTGTCAACTTGCATCCTATCAGCTCTTAAATGGTTTGTATCAGCTAATAGTAGATTAAGGGTGGCCGCTGTATGATGCTCCATTAGCCATTGATTGGTGGTGTGCAGGGCCCCCGGGCCTGATGGGCCCCCCTGGCGAGGAGGGCAAGAAGGGCAAGAGAGGCGACAAGGGAGACCTCGGACCTGCGGTCAGTCCTCACACCCTTCCAGTACAGCTAGTGGGCTATATTATAAAGTCAATGCTAGTGGGGCGCATAGATATACTAGCGGTGTGACCAGATAAAAGTTTATAAAAGTCCTCATTTTGATATCTAAAATCTTGAAGAATTGTATGCCTCCAGGTTTCATCGTATACATCTTCAAAATTGCATGCAAATTTTTTATAATGTGATGATTTTGATAAGTTTAGTTGGGGAAGGTTTTGTGCTTGAATTTATCTCTTTAGTCTCACGATTCATGACTTGTGAACATATCAACCCTGTTGAGTTGACTTTATATAAAGAGCATTAATATTTTAATTCCATCAGCTTCATTGACTAGCTACTGATTGCTAATGTGGAGACAGTTTGTAGCGCTATAGCTCAACTTGTTACATTGTGCAGGGCCTGGTCGGCTTGCCTGGACGCAACGGCTTTCCTGTAAGTGATGATTATTTTAATCTGCCTGGCCCTCTGATATAAAGTCGTTTAGTAGGCCTTTTAAATCTAAACATAGGATATGTTAAACATAAGTATGTAGGATAACTTTCTCTGCAATTCTTAAAAGATTTGTTCAAAAACTTAACAACTGTGTCTATCTCGATGTGTGCATGTTGATACTTATGGATGAACAGTTCACTGACCAATGTGTGTAATTGTAGACTGTTTCACTGCTGCTCTCCCAAGTTTTCTTTCATCCCTATCGTGTTCGGACCCAATATGGCGGATGAACTATGAAACGATGGACTCAATTTTGTTATTGTGTGGCTTGTTAACTATATTTTGGTAACTCTTGCAGGGACCAATTGGCCTCGACGGCCCGAAAGGCGAACAGGTAGTTGTAATAGTCATTTTATTTTTATTGATCCCTAGATCAAATTTGTTGATACTTATTATTTTTTAGTTTTGAAGTTTCAAAATCTAGAATTTTAGTTGTTTTGAGGCACCTGCAGCCCGAGTAAAAGTTAGTCGTTACACTGCCGTGCTAGAATAGTGCTATATACTGTATGATCATGCTTCGCGTATCGCGTACAAATCTTTTTGTGACCCCCTGGTACTATTCACCCCTTTTATGTTGAGGCTGCTGTTTCCTTTTGTATGTTGAGGCTGCATCGATGAATTTTGATCAAATTTATTTCAGGGCGTCACCGGTCCTCCGGGGGAGAAGGGTGATAAGGTTTGTCACTCGTCACGTTTATTTGTATATGTTTTCAAATTGCTGCTTTCTGCGTCTAAAAATGATTATTGACCAGTTTGTAGACTCGCTGATATCCCTGTGATTAGCCTCTAGTAGGTCAGGTGAAGTCAAATTGAACCAATCGCAGACGATGTTTAATGCAGACATCATTTAGCTGAGCCGATAGTAATAAGGATATTCGTAAAATTCATAATAATGCAAGACTAGTTCAGATTGTAAACGGTTCTGCTCACTTGCCCAGTACTGTTCTAATTCTCTCTCCGCTCTATATCTCAGGGGGTGACGGGTAATCCGGGTGTGAAGGGTGATGTTGGACTTCCTGGATTTGACGGAGTGCCTGGAGTAAAGGTGAGCTTCCTTGTAATAAATTCCTGTGTATGAATTTTCTATATAACTTCTTGTGAACGGTTTTTGATCTTCAAAAAGAATTTGACTTCAGTTTCATCGTTTGATGGTTGCATCTGCGACGTGACGGACAAATTTCAATCCCCTTGTTGAAGGGTGTAGAAGCTGATCACTGCCATTTTCTACAGCGGCTTCAATGCAAACCGCTGTATAAGTAAATTGCATTCGTGAATGAACTAATAAGTGGCCGAGATAAATAAACGATAAAATAAATAAACGATAAAATCACGACCAGAAGAGATACAAGATAATCATCCGATCCCCAGACGACTAAGACATCTCAACTGACCACAGCTCCTCCGTGATAGTCCTGGGACTCCTAGAGGGAGGGGGAAGAAAGCATGGAAGGAGACGGTATAGAGCGATATGAAGGAGCAAGGCATGAATAGAGAGATGCAAAGAATCGAGAGTTGTGGGGGAGTCTCATCGTGGGAAACGTCCAACCTGTGTTGACACGGGAAAGTGGACGTAAAACGTAAATGATGATGATGACTCCTGTCTAAAACTGTCGAGTTTCTGATCATTATGAAGCATAGTTTGACGTCTTCAGTAAATATTACACGTATGTTTTGGGGTGTGTTGTATTGTGATAGTCCTGGGACTCCTAGAGGGAGGGGGAAGAAAGCATGGAAGGAGACGGTATAGAGCGATATGAAGGAGCAAGGCATGAATAGAGAGATGCAAAGAATCGAGAGTTGTGGGGGAGTCTCATCGTGGGAAACGTCCAACCTGTGTTGACACGGGAAAGTGGACGTAAAACGTAAATGATGATGATGACTCCTGTCTAAAACTGTCGAGTTTCTGATCATTATGAAGCATAGTTTGACGTCTTCAGTAAATATTACACGTATGTTTTGGGGTGTGTTGTATTGCGAATGTACGAACTGGGAGAGTGTCTCAATGCTTTCAGTCGTTGAAGCGATCGGTTAAGTTAAGCGACGATACGTACAGTACGATCGAGATAATAACCACCAAGGTACCGCGGGGCATGCATCGTTATGCTGTTATGCATCTTTATGCCATTATGCATCGCTACGCTGCTGTGCAGTTTATGCCTCCTAATTGTGGCAGTGCGCATGTCGGTGCGTGTTTTATGCATGAAGCGTTGTGATTTGCACAAAGCGAGCGTGAATTTGAGCGCAGGTTCTTTTTATACCAAATGCAGTTTTGAATTGCATGGACTGACGTTATGCCTGTAAAATAGTGACTTAGATGTTAACGATGCTGTTTCTGTCAGAACTCATGTGTCATTCGCTTGATCAATTGATAGTGATAGTGGATTAATTAATTATGTGAGCTGCATGTGTGCACGCTGTTGTCGACGTGCACGGTTATTTTAGCTTCGATTTTATTGCACTGTAGCAGAGTTTTATATTTGGCATCACACTGCTGTTTATCTGACTGTATTCTATACGCTTCCCATGCATGTATTCGTAGCTGCACTGAGCTTAATTGCTCAGCACCTGTATTTCAGTATTTTATATCATATTGTATATGCGGCTGTCGTCTCAAATACAACGTATTTTTATTTGTTTTGATTGAACTTAGCGTTCCTGTTTCAATCCTTCAGGGAGTCCTAAATGAGACCAAAAAACTGCGATTGTGAATTTACTTGTTAGACGATATATTATGTAACCTGTGTGAACGCTGAACAATATGTGTAAACAACGTTCGTCCTGTCATCCGCATGTCCTGCGTCCCCGATATGTTCGCCAGACTATGAAACGGACGAGAAACCATTATTATTATTATTATGTTGTAGAGTTGAGCTGATTAATTCAGATTCATAAGCCTATAGCACTACACTGCCATTGTTGGCCTAGTTCATTAACGACGAGGTGTTGCATCCCTCTTCACACGATTTTGATCTTGTCTTCAATTTAATTTTAAAATTAAACTGCAGATCCCCGGACTGCCTGGCGGGCTGTGCGAACCGCTCCCTTGAGTCTGTGTTGTGTGACAGGGGGACCGCGGCCCGCCCGGGCTGCCCGGGGGGCTGGGCGAAGAGTGGATAGAACGGATACGACTGCTCAAAGTGAGTGACTGCTTGCACTACCTTGCATCTTACGCACCGAGCCCCATAGTTGACTACCTTATCGACTTTTCTCTTTGCCATAAGCTTTCTTTGTATAGAATTTTTTATTCCATTCGAAATCTTTCTTTTAACGGTACTTTAATTATAGTCCAATTTTGACATTTGTTTATTATTTATGGATAGTTAGCCTATATGTGTTGACATATTCACGCGCCTAGCCTAATCTGCTTTACAGTTTTACCTGCAATGTACATTTTGCCAGATTTAAATATCCCGACACATCTGGTCCAGCGAGCAAGTTGTATTTTGTTACTGGCAGTGTTGAAGTTTGCTGATCGCGTGTCATAACAAGGAAGACCAGTCCGGTTCAGTACTTCGAGACCAACTTGCCAAGCACTGACCTGATGCTTTGGTTTCAGTTTTTTTTACTTCCTCAATGTAAAACCATCGATCCAGACTAACTCACTGGGCAAAATAATGAAAGCGAAATGTAATTCAAATAATCTGCAGCTTTAAAATGAACACTTTCAGTGCCTATTTTTGTGGGATATTTAAATACAAGATGAATATCGTTATCTCTCTTAATAATGCGTGCAAATAATAGTCTCTATATTTTCAATTATTGTTGTAGCTGCTTGTGGCATTTTAATTTTTGTGAAGATCTGTATGTTCATTCACAATTGCTGTACGGTATTTCTTTATTACAGCAATTTAATGCATTATTCCTTGATTCGTAAGAGGGTGCTAACGCTTTCCTGAAGAAGTTAATTTTTTACGTTGTAATGACTTGTTCATTGGTACCGCAAATTTAACTGTGAAAGCGCAGTAGAAGCGGGTAATATGCGGCATGGCGCTCTAAAAGTTGGCCTGTATATTATTATTATTATTACTATTATTATTATTATTATTATTATTATTATTATTATTATTAAGGAACCATATCTCTGTTCTTGTAGTATCACTTAGACTATCTACAGACAATTGTAGTGATGTATTAGCTGTAGGCCTATTGCATCCGCTGCCTATCAAGATCGTATGTAGCGCTAGCAATTACTGCAAAGGTTTTCATAGGAAATCTGAAATGTTCGATCTAGGGAGAGCCGGGTGAGACGGGGTCTCTGGGCAAGCCGGGCCCCCCGGGCTCACCGGGGCTCCCGGGCTACGACGCCATCCCGGCCCCCCCTGGCTCCCAGGTTTGTAAGCCTCTCGACTGTACGAGAGGTATTTATCTTCAATTTTAATTTTAATGTTATTTATTGTGAGCATTGAGAGTTACATGTATTTATTGAAAATTAGTGTATGCTTACACAGTTTAGTGCGTATACCTCTTGTGCATCAACTGGCATCCTGTTACGTTTCCGTAGATGCCGTGATTCTAATTAAATAGACTTTCTATTGCTTGTGTAATTGTTCATGATATTAAAATTACAGCAAAAAAGAGATGAAATGAGAAATAATTAAGTTGTTCATTGACCGGATGCTTGCTCCAGCATGATGATGTGCAGCATATAAACAAGAAGACATTCACTTGCTTCTATAATGCTCTCAGCTTCCTTTAACTAACAAGCCTGTGTGTTTGACATGCGCTGTGAGTGATAACTGTGCGCTCATTTGTTTCTTCTGCAGGGACCCGCTGGACCAATCGGACCGCCGGTAAGTTTATCAAGTATTAATTATTACAAGGTTTTTATTTGCTATTTGATGATATAATTGCGTGGTAGGCCTGCCCAAAATGTTTTTGTTCCCTAATACTCAAAATCAAATGCTGCCAAGGACAGATTATACTTGAAAAATGGAGGAGAATGAAACAAGATGGCCAGGTTTGAAGAGATTGGATGCAGGGACCTGTGGTGACATTGCACTGAAGAGAGAATAGACTGCCTAGTAACTGTAAGTCAATTCTTTAAATCGTGTAATGAAAGTGGCGGCGGTGGTTTTATGAGTTTAAGGACTGTGTGTAGTTACGTATTTCACATGCCGGTTCACAGAACCGCTCCTCCTTCGTTAGTCATAACTCGCTTGGGGAACTCTGGACTGAAAGCCAGGCGCCTCATTTACGTACATTTCTTAAGATTTCTGAAATCTCTGAATTCTAACTGAATTCTAACTGAAATTTAAAACAAATAAAATCCAATCGCCGACCGCCGTGACGTCATCATTCGGTTTGCGCGCGACCGTGCGGAGTTTCCAATAAAAAAGATAAGATTCGCCAAAGATTCTCTTAAGACAATGTTGCGACTAAGATTGTCATAAGGTATCTACATAAATGAGCCCCCAGAACATCGTTCCTCGACTTGGGGGGGTCCTATGTTGAAAGTGAAACATTAGGCTACGGTTAATAGAAAATTTATCTGTAATAAAAGATGTAAGGTTCCATAAACTGTATGTGCACGTTCTCTTCCTTCTGTCCTGCAGGGTCCCTCTGGACGTGACGGCACGCCTGGATTACCGGTCGGTTATCAATTACATGGCATCAGCAAGCATATGCTTTTTTTGACATTTTTGTAAAAAATTTAAATTGGTCTGAGCAAATTTGGTTCATAGCGCTGTAAAGTCTGTGTAAAGTCATTAGCATAATAACAGAGGTTCAACTGAGAAACAACTAATTTTCTGGAGATGGATACATTTTTACCTAGAGATATAATCAAGTGTTTATTACCTAGCAGAATCAAATTTAGATCGTTATTTTACGGGGAGAGAAGCCCTCTTTTTCTCTGTCTTGGGAACTTGGTTTCATCATAACACTAACTATAGGGCGAAATAAGGCTAGACGATTTTAATTAGGCTACATGGCACACTGAAGACAAAGGCGTTTAATTAAAGGACTTGGATTATAACTTGGTTTTGAACTAATAGAGGCCTGCGTGCACTTGATTATAAACATTTTGCATATATTTTTAGCCAACAGCCTGATAGATGGCGCTAGGCTAACTATCTTAATTTAATACAGCTTTATTGTAATTCTGTGTTCATGATTGGACTGATTGGACCAGGATGACATGTCTTGTGTTGTTTGTTTCACCGTAGGGGTTGAGGGGAGAAAAAGGCGACACTGGAAAAATAAATGGGGGCGCGTTGGGAGCGGATGGTACCGGGCTTCCGACTGGATTTATTGAGGGGCCGCCCGGGCCCCCCGGACCCCCTGGGAAGAAGGTACTACTCAGCCACAGATAGACAAAATGTATATTGCACTGCCTGCTGGTTAAGTATAGTGACGCAGAACTGCGCAACTATTTTTGGGAGACGGTTTGAACACTGACCCTAAACTACAGCCTGAACTGAGCTGTGTGTGGACGCTGCGCTGGTGATTCTAGCGATTAGTGGCTGTTTGTACTTTGAGTAAACATTGATAGGAAGTCTATTAGCACTGCGCTCCATAGGCCCTCTGTCACTGATTTTCTAAGAATCATTATGTCAGCGATAAAATGATAGTGTGTTGTTCTTCAACTTCACTTCACAAATTGACTGACATTGTGGTTAGCCTTATCATTAGGGTTCCCGATGAGGTGAATGGCGATTGCGATATAGATGCACTGTGGTTTGCCAATTAAGAGATCGCCTAGGAGGAATAGGAGGATAGAAAGTATTAGATTTGATGCCAGTGTATGGAAATAATAGGGGCAGTGGTAATAAATGGGTGTGTGGCTATTGCGCAAAGAAACGCAACAAGGAGTGCCGCATGAGTGTCGTGCCCCTCATGACGCGAAAAAAAATCCACGCCATTCGCGGGGGGGGCGGTCGTCGTCGAAGTGAAACAGACACCACAGACCCGCCCAGGGCGAGGGTTCGGAGACTGAAAGAGGAGGGCGACGACGAAATTTTTGTCCAAATTAATGACGACTTGGGTGAAGGCCATCTTGGCTTGGACGAGGTATTGGAACAAATATTCTCCACGTCACCATTTTGTGGCGGTTGTTACTTCAAACTCTGGTTTCAGTGGTTTTTACAACTAATTTTTTTATCCGTGAGTTGACTCAAATTAATGGTGAAGGAAATTTGTCTAGATTTTATTCCGGGTAGATAAACTAACTGGGATCTTTGGTGCAGTGTTTGTTCATTGAGCACGATAGTAGATTCCACTGAATTAGTCAGGGAACTCCATCTGTGCTTTGGACACTTAAACCTGAACATCTGTTGACTTTCTTACAACGCTTTTGAACTTTTCTAGATATGGGCTCTCAATCATTGGTGGTGGATTTGGTGTAACATCCATTGGCTTGTCTTTAACACACTAAATAGGAAGGTAGTATTCCTCATAATTGTTTAGTGACCTTTCCGCTTATTTAGCTGCCTTGCTAATTTCAATATCTGAAATAATAATAAAAACTACGCTTACCCAAATCCCAGCTTTAACCCTAATCTCAGCTTGCAATTCTACAACTAGGCCTAGGATTAGGATCATGGTTAGAGTTTTTATTTGCTTGGTCTGGTGGCTAATGCTTCTGCTTCTTCGAGTAGCATCCTGGTGATTCTACTACCACAGGACCAATGCTGCTACTACCGGTGCTCATCAAAATTGGATGTTATCCTAGAACATTTGAGATTTAACTCACGACGCACTCTATTAGCAGAATAAACTGTTCTAATCTAACATTCGAAAACAATTAATTCATATTGTTATGAATAAACACAATGCTTCCATGTAATTTTTAAAAAATGAGTTTTTTGTACTGCACCTACTATACTGTCCAAGTTTTTTCAAACAAATTATGTACATACTTTGCATTAAAATTATTATTGCTTCTTTTTGACTTTTACATTTATTACGATGTCAGTTAATATATTTGTGTGTGTCTAGGGGGAGAGCGGAGTAGTGGGGCCCATTGGCCCCAAGGGGGACCGGGGCGAGGCAGGGATCAACGGCCGGAGGGGAAAAATGGTATGAGTTTTAAACATAGTGAATGATTTTAAGATGTCCTGCAAAATAAAGTAATTAAGACTAAAGCCTCGTGCTTTAGGACTGCAGATTTGCTGCTTGTTACTGAGTGACTGTACTTCAGTTAAGATTATTTTAGGGTCTGCTGTGTTAGAGCCGCAGCTACCGGCATTATTCAAAGATCCAAATATAGCATTTAGATAAAAATTTCGCGAAATTTTAAATAATTTTAGGAGATAAAATTTATTTAGAGATGTCTGAAAAGAGGCCATAAAATAATAAAAGTAATGACAAGACCTGATAAACTTAAAACAACTTTGATTTTACTTTAGATATTAAGCATATTTGTCGAAGCGTAAAAGAAGATTAATGTGTTTCTACGCTATCCTGTAGATGCCTTTGCATTAGCTCGTCACTCAAGTATAGAAACAGATCTCTGGTTGTATTGACTGAACTATTCTCATTAAGGATCTGAACTTTTCTGATAGGGTGCGCAAGGTATGCCGGGCTCGAAGGGAGAGCTGGGCCCCGCGGGGTCGGACGGGCCCATTGGGTCCCCAGGGCTGCCGGGGCCGCCTGTAGGTTATGCATGCGTGAACCAGGGTCCGCTGTCCACTACTAACATGAGGAGTAGTACTTGAATTATCAGTACTAACATTGAGAGTTAACTTTTGATTGTAGACTGAATATCGTTGTTTTGTAATGTTGAAGAAATTTGATTTAATAATGTACGTCAGTACATTACAGCAGTTTCACAAGTTAAGAGCAAACAATCAAATTTTTTCAGCGCAAAAAAGAGATTTTTTGCATGTTTCGTAGTTAACAATGTGTTCGAAAATGTCAATTTGGTATTGTCTTGTTCTCACTAACACGTGTTAGTGAAGTAGACACTAACCGATCTTCTATTTTTGCACAGTAGGGACCACACGGTCAAATGCATAGTATCAGGCATTCAAGCCTATGTGTTTTGTACACCTTAACTATATAATGTACTTGTTGTGTTGCTGTATATACTTATGGTCGCCACAACGTCTATGCTCTCATGACTTTCATTTGATCATCAATTCTGCAAGTACCGGCTGTAGAACAGAAATGTAACAGCGGCCAATTAAGCGATGCTTCCTTTGACATTACTCTTCTTTCTTACCTTGAAGATGTGTTGACAATGATTGCATTCGTTAGATTTTCATGGACTTGGTTGAGTTAATGGTAAACATAGAGATTATTGACATTCAAACACACTGGTGTTGTGTGTGAAGGGTGAGACCGAGGTGCTCGACAGGGAGAGTGGAGATGGGGTGAGTCCTCTGTCCGTGACTCTCACCCTAATATTGCACTTGAATGCATTTCTACACTTTGCTCTGCCTCGCAGCTCTCACGCGTTGCTGATCTATCATAGAGAAATGACTGCAGCAATACTTTTCGATACCAACAATTATTAACTGTAGTGTGTATGACTATGAAGTACCATGTTTTGAGATGACGTCGAATCAGATTATAAATTAATTTTTAGCTAGGATGGGGTAATGCAGCTTCTGTGTTAGCTAAAACTGTAACGGTGGGTGAAATCTGACTGCGCGCTGTTGCAGCCTACACTGTTCCTGTAATATTGCATAACCTGTTCCATGACTGGAGCCGATTTAGCGAAGAAAAAACCACAAGGGCATAATGGTGACGCCATCTTGCTGATACATTTCTAAAAACTTGCCATAAAAATAGATATCAGACTTACATGTATACCGTAGCTATTTCCAGAGCTTTATAACAGAGCTTGAGTTGATGCTTGTAGATGCCTTGCGCTCCTGGTCACCCCGGACCCATGGTAAGGGCGCGTCGTGCATGCCGCCATGTATTCGCCTTGCTATGATACTGGCTCCGATGTTCTATTGATGACGATGTTCTATCGATGACGCATGTGTCACGGTGTAGTGTTTGTAGTCTGTCTGGAAGTAGCACAAGTTTCTGGCTGGTTGTTATGTCGACAGGCCATTCTGAGTGGTCTGTGAAGGCTTGTGAGGTGTAGTGAGAGACAGTATGTATTTCTGCATGCTGAGGTATATATTTGAGAGTTTGTTGTTGATCCGATGGACTTAACGAAAACGACAAAGCGACGCTGCCTTTCATATTTAGCACTCTGTGTGTCTGAATGTAGAATTTGTCCAAGTAGCTTGGTTGTATAGATAAGTAGTTATTGATGCATGGTTTATGACAAGGCGTGTAGCTGATAGACTCACTCGCTGGTGTTGATATTAAAGGCTGCTATTAAGGAGGATTCAATTAGCATTCACTTATTCGCTCACTTGAAGACTAGGCCTATAACGGTCAAACATTTGACCGTTTTATGTGTTTTTGCAGGGACCCATGGGACCCTCTGGCTTGCCTGGCATTAAGGTAAATGATAGCCTGCATTCTAACTACCCGAGTAAGGAGCCACTTCGAAACTAAGCTAGTTTAAGTGACTTCAATTCAAGGACCGCTGTCCGATATTTGAAAATTCTAATATCACCAGTGCTGACAATTTATTCTGCTGAAAAATTTAATTCTTTGTAAATTGTAGCTTTGCCCGGACGAGCTGACTGACAATGTGTGTGAGAGTATTCTCAGCAAGATGCTCTCGTCAGTATCCAAGGTTTGACCAGCGTGCCGTCCAATCATGACCGTCTGTATGATCTCTGTCTCTGGTGAAGGGTCATTGTCGCTTTCCTATACATGTATCAACAAGCTTTCAACATGCTTCCGTGCTACTGACTAATTAGTCATAAATACAATATTATATATATACAATATATATATATATAAAATATTGACTAATTAGTCTAATATTTCACATTGTGTGCTATTTTTGATGGTGAGATTATGACCGTTATTTCATATCATGCCTTTAGTGATGTGGCGGGAGTCGTCTATCTGTTTCTGTCTCTGTCTCTTTATTAGTCTATCAGTTTCTTCCTCTGTCTCTATGTTAGTCTATCTGTTTCTGTCTCTGTCTCTATG